>RJWM01015192.1:0-48544 GCA_004363535.1 Dasyprocta punctata
CCAAACATCCTTTGCCAGAGGTGCTTGGAAGACCAAGTAAAGTATGCAGATGATCAAGGGCACAGGATGCCCCTGATTGGCTCTGTGACTTGACAAATCAAGGATCTTTGTTCTAGCTTCCTATGCCTCCTTTTCACAAGCATATAAATCAAGTGTATATTGTGTACTTCAGTTCAGTCTAGAATTGGGTTTATTGAAAATATAAGAAAAGAGGATGAACTACCCATTCTTAAAAACTTTGCAGTCTACTTCTAGTGAGAAAACCCTCTCCTTCTATTAGACCTCATCCCTAGATTTTTAGTTATCTTTTGAGCAAAAAACAAAGTAAAATCTATGAGAGCAGGGAGTATACCATAGTTTAGACCTCTTTTTAGCTGCCTAAAAGGAAAAGATTATAAAGACAAAAGAAATTTTGAAGTTTATACCATCTAATTCAAAAATTATAACACCCTGTTATTCAGTGGGATACGGAGACATAAAATTTTCCCAAAAAGGAAATATAAAATGCTAATTGGATAGCCAAAAACAGTCTGGTCTTAATATCAGTAGTTAATCAGATAAGTTAAAATCAGATACTTTATAAACTCAGAAATGTTTTGAAAGCATATCAAATCAGCATTGGTGAGAGTGAAATGAGATGCTTATTGCCATGCACTGTGGATGCAATTTTTCTAGAAAGTAATTTTTTAATATCAGACAATACTGATTTCTACAATAGAAATATTAGCACTATTTTAGGTAAATGATCCAAGATACTTTAAGGGCAAAAACATTGATGGCAGCACTTTAAAAATGGAAATGCTGTAAGAAAACTAAATGTTTACCTGCTAGTGTATAGTTATTATATTCTGCACATGCACAAAATTAAAGTGTTCAACAAATAATACAGTTTTTATAATGAGATTTTAAAATACGAGGAAACATTCTTGTCATACATGTAGCTATTAAAGAGTAACACAAATTGTATTTAGTTTGGGATCAATTGTGTCAAATATTAGAAAAAGAACTGCCAAGAAATATACGTATCATTTGCAGAGGTTATCTAAAGAGGAGTGTGATTATAAATAATATTTACTTTTATTCTATATTTTTCTGTAGTACCCAAGTTCTGTAGCAGTTCCCTCTATTTTCTCTATCTCCCTGTGTTTTTCTCTGTCTGTCTCTGTCTCTCTCTGTCTCATTCTTTTTTAATTCAGTAAGTAGTCAGGTGAGCATGAAGAAGAAAGTCAGGCAGGCAGGCTTGCCTATCTGATCTGGACTTCACAGATTTTAAAGCCTTTTCCAGTGGGGAAATCAGATTCCAAACTCCCTTGAATGAAAAGTTCAACTTCTGTTTTATTTGCTTAAACCTAATGCTGCAGCACCTACACCACCTCCACTGTGAGTGATGACAAAGACTGACTTCAACACTCTGAAAAGAACTTGTCAACTTATAACAGAAAAGGAGGAATCTAAATGCTTTCTCTATAAGAAAGCAAGCATGGAATTTGGGTAGTACAAACTGTGTTGAGCCACTGAAATCTCAGCACTTTAGGAGGCTGAGGCAGGAAGATTGCAAGTTAGCAAATTAATGGGACCCTATCTTAAAATTAAAAAAGGAAAAAAAAAAAACAGAAGAAAAGGGCTGGAGATATGGCTCAGTGAGGCCCTGGGTTCAACCCCAGCTATTTTCCAGTTGATACTCAGGGTGTAAGCAGAGAAACTGCTGGCTGAACTGGTAGTAACGTCACAACTCCACCTTTCCACTGCACTAATTTTTCCTTCAGGGGAATCTCCCCGTGGAGATGTTTTTCTTTCCGTCTTTTTGTGTTCTGTTGTCACATGCAATACTGTAGTATTTAAGGAGTTAGTAGCAGTCATATTCAATGTGCTTTTATAACTGTTGAGATTTCGGTGCCACAATGAGAATGGACAAACCAACAGCAGGGGTTCCGTATTCCTAAAACATTTCATTTTCTCTGAGAAAACATGGAACTGCATTGTCTTTGGATTTAGTGAGAATTCCCTTTCAAACATTCACAGATGGTTGCACATGATAGAATTTATGTTTTTCTTAACTTTGAAGAAAACCAACTGAGCTGTTTCAATCTGGCTCTGTCTTTTGCACTTGTCTTGATTTAGGAGAAGTTAGTTGCCTGCTTTGAACTTCATTGAAAAATTTTTGGCTTTCACCATGCTCATTCTGACCAAAAGGATATAGTGGAACAGGCATGATAAACCTTTTACAAACTACATTATGAAAGTCACAACGCTGAGCATAAAGGAGGGAGAGAGCAGGTATAAGCCTTGTTATCATGACCGATATTTCAAGTGGAGGAAGCTACTGAGGAAGAACCGAAGGTAGAACCCAGATTCCTTAAAGGTGAAGTCCTGTTGGCTATTTAAGGAAAGTTCTTGCTCGTGTTTCACCTAATGCCCCCTTGTTTGTTGGGACTGGAATTGGAGAACACTTGACCCTTTTGACACTGTATGCAATTTATGCAAGTTTAAACATAGACAACTCTGTGGCATTTTTTATACTCTTAAGGAATACAATGTATGATGAAAATATATATAAAATTATTGATCCAATGCTGCAAAATATGAGGTATCAAGCTGAGGAGGTATCAAGCTGAGGACACAAAATTAAGTAAAATAGCATAGAGCTACTCAGTCCTGCTATGGCCAAGAATTAATGGTCATCTTTTGTGCCTGTTAGTAAAAAATAACACCACTTAAATTATCTCTTTTGGCCAGCCACTAAATGAAAATAATGTTTTATTCCACTGGTTCTCTTCTGCCAGTTCCTCAGTGCTGGTTAATTTTGATGGAGAGGCAATGTCTAATAGGATTATTCCCAATGATGGAATAAATACTTCCTTGGATATCTTTTTATTTTTGCAGGAGAAATTACTTCTTTATTTTGATTTTCCTATTTTTCTTCCCATAATAAGGCTAATTAATGTTATTTAACCAACTGAAAGCTTTCTGGCTTACAGAGGCAGCCATTGACAAAGGACCAATCTGAAGTGAGAGAAAAGCGAGGCATTGAGCTAAAAATAAAATGAATTACAAGCTCTGACTCTTTCTGGGGGTCTCCTGGGTGTCATAATTTCAGTTAGTGAGAGTCCCAAGAGGGATTTGCATACATCAGTGTCACTCAACTGGTTCGATACAAGCTGTTGGGGAGAATGTGTCAGTGGCCCTGCATTGACCACAGAGACCTGGAGTCAACCAAAGCAGGAGATGACCCCTGGTGTAGCTCTAAAGGAGGAGAGGCTACCACTGAAGTAAGATGAGGCCCCATTGTAAGACTGATATATTCATTTGACCCTGGGACTTAAGACTAAATTTCTGGGAAAGCATGACATGACTTCCTAATCCCTAAATGAAGAGAAATTTATAGATCACCTCCATGAATCTCAGGGGAAATGGCCAATGTTTCTCTAAATTCACCTTTGCTCTTTTTATGTTGCTTGTACATTAATTAGAACTTGCTATACAGAAACCCAGCATTTAAGGATAGAGGTATCCTTAAACATCACTTTATTCTCTGAGTCCCTGCCCTGAACTAGCAAGGTGACCCCTTGGTAGCATTCATATACCACTGAGGTTAAGAGCGGACTGTGGTCAGCTTGCTTGGGTTTAAATATTAGTTCCATCTCTTCACCTAATTTTATCTCAGTGTCCTCATATGCAAAGAAGTAAGAGTTAAAGTGTTTATAGAAGAGGGTTGTAGAGATGAAATTGGCTAATATATGAAGTGCTTAGAGTATCTGACAAATTAAGTGTCATGTAATGTTTGTTCTTATTGTCAAAGAATTGCACAAAGTGCAATATAATATTAATTGCGTGGTCTTAAAATGTATTATTAACCACAGTAGAAGTTGTGTATATTCAAATTGTGATGAATCATTTATATTGGAACCATCTGTTCAGTCCACACAGTGCTTGGTGAACATCCTTAGATCATCTAATTTTACTGGAAGTAAGTTCTCCCTTTCACTACATTTGTCCCAGAATTAGGGAGTTAAAATTCATCCATTTGTTCATTTATCCATTCAGTGCATACTGAGCACTGACTATAGGGCAGACACTAATCCAGGTTCTGGAGATATAACCCTACCCAAAAGACTTGAAAATCCCTGTTCCTATTCTTTTTCAGATCTCCAGAAAACTCTTAAAACTGCTGCTTTTTTAATGTAAGGAAAATGGGGTTGGGGAACCCCCTGCTGATTGTCCACAGCCACATGGCAGTTTCAGGTCCCATATCACATAAGATGTTAAACAATCTTCTTTGCAGTGCAGTTTTAAAAAGATGAATTTGCCTGGCAAATGAGGTATCACAGAAACAGCACAGAGACATAAATATGCCAGCTGTTTCCATCTGACTGAATTGCACATGTCCCGCCCTCTTGGGGCTACCTCACACTCCCACGTCCCTCTCTGATCACATCCACTGCACCATGTGATTTCTGTTACTTGGATTTAAAAAGCTTCTGAAAGCTCTGCTGATGAGTATGGACAATAGTGATGATAAAGAAAAGAAGGTTCTGACTATGGAAATGTCATTAAGGGAAAGACAGCTTTATCCTGAGAATTTCAAGCAGCACACTCCACATTAGGTATTCTCTGGACTTGTGGGCATACCACATCTCTGTAGTTTTATTGCTTTGCCAGACTATCTGGGTGTTTAGAAATATTAATTTTGTACTGCCAAGGATTATTCAATTTACTTTAAATTTGCTTTCATATTATTATTCAAATTGGTGTATATAAGAACATATACAATAGGCAACAGGCAGGCAACTTGACGTGCACAGCACGTGTGTGTTCCTGAATCCATTTATCATTCAACTATTGTCCTTCATTCCTAAGACACCATTCCTGTGAGATACATAGATTATGGGTCACTAAGAAGGACAAATAACACCATCAGCTAAATATCACTTGCCCTCCTTTATAAAATGCATCCCAATTTTGGACATGTAAAAAATGTGAAAAAAGCCTCTTGTCTTTATTGGTAAAAATGTTTTTCATGTGGTCCATTACAAAATTATCTCTTTTAACAGATGGAACTTGAGGGGAAAGTGAAGTACTAAAACCAAGTCTTGAGTTTAAAATTCAAAGTACAAACTGAAATATTTACACATGAAAGGAGAAAGGATGATGTCTTGGAGTCGCTTCATAAAAAAAAGAAATCAATCAATGGGTACTGTAGTAGAGTATGTTTAAGAGTGTGGGTGGTCTGAGGTTAAAGTTGTTCAAGTTAGATAGCAATTACATGGATTATTAATGTACCATTTCTTCAAAATTATAAAGAAAAATGAATTTTTGCTTTTTTGGTAGTGATAGAACTTCCCAGGAATAGGATTGGTTTCCCATGTGTCTAGAAGGTTATCTTTATGGTCAATGTGGTAGACTCAAAAAAAAAGACTATAAAATGTGATTCTTGAGACTGCCAGTGAGGATGTGAGTGAAAGATGATGGTCTTTGCTACTCCTGCATCTTTCTTCTGAATATCTTATTTTGTTGAAGCTGTGTGAGTCCTACCTCTTGTCACAGTGATGGTTGACTAATCCTTGTACTAAGACCTACTCCTGAAGGTCAAGAGTCACTTAACATCAGTGTTTGCTCAGCCTAAGAGCTACAAAGAGTTGAAAGAATAAAAACAGCAGCTATGGCAACCACGCTTTTTATAGAATGGTCCAGTCACTATGCTGAGAAACTTATAATATATTGTTTAATTCTCATGACAACCCTGACAGGTAATAGTGTTATTAACTCTATCCTTGCCCTTGAGGCAACAGACAATTAAGTGTATTTCCCCGACTAGCAAATGGTAAGGCTTGAGTATTAGCTTGAGCCTGCACTTTAGGCCACAACTATATAGTGCCTTCTGTCTAGTAAACCAGGTGAAGCAAAACAGAAATCACACCCTGTTGAAAATCACTATTAAAGTAAGACTAAAGACTGAGCCTCCAGTCAACTATCAGCAGATGCAGACGACTGAAAAAAAAAGAAATGAAGACCCAGAAAATGAATGACCCTTTGCAGAAACAAGCCAAAGAGTATGCAGAAGCCTCTACTAAGTCGATTAACAGTTCTAGAATCCTGGACAGGCAGACAAAGATGGTTTCCTTTCCCTTCTGAGTCTTTAAACTGTTTCAGGGTGTGCTTATGTTCGCCCAAGCCTATGGTGGCTGGGCTTCTCTGGACTGACGCACATCATCTCCTGCTATCCCAGTGGGCTTTCTGGGCTTCCACAGCTTGTTCCTCTCCATCTGGAATCTTGTCCGTACTCACACTGCTATAAGGTGAACAGTATTTTTCATATAGCTTTGGCCCTGAAAAGCCCTCACAACCTAACCATACTGTGTCATAAAATCTAATCATTATTCTTCCCACTTGTACATCTTCAAAGATTGCTCCTCCCCTGGCTGACCAACTCCTACTCTCCTCTCCATATTTAGCAAGAAATGCCTCAGGAACATTAAAATATACTGAACTTTTGGAGAGGGAAGTCTTGAAGTTATCATTTGGCTTGGCTAGTATTTGGGTCACAGGGTTCTTGGGGTAGCTTAAGGATGATGCATCCTCATAAGCATTGAAAGTCATACAGGGCTGGGACTATGACACAGGCTGTAGCTGCTAAAAATTTTGGCATGTGGCATATCCTACTCTGTTCCCCACTATGTTTCTGATCATACTACCAAAGAGCACACAAAACTTCAGTTGGGCATTATGTAAATCCTTTAGGGCATTGTTTCTTAAGATTAAGAAACACGTGTTATGCTGATGCAATTAGGCAGATTAATAACTCTTTGAATGACCATGTATGTAGAGGATATCATCAAAGATCATATTACCTTCATTGACTATACCACATGGAATTTACTATCAACTAAAATACTGAAGTTTTATTTACAAAGTACAAATTCTTCCATCAAATGTCATACACTTATGCTTATAGATGAAGGTGAATAATCTAATATTTATCATCATTATATAACTCATTACAGGTATTTTAATACCTGAGGTCTGTTTAGATTTTGAGTTGTGATCTTGTCATAACATAAATATACTATTCTTTTTGGCTTTCCATTCAGAAATACATAGATATATTTCTCCAAGACACTGATAGAAATATTTATGTGAACAGACTAAGCACAGAGTTTTGTTGTAAGTCACCTTCCCTCCCTTAGCTTTCTAAGATGCACCTTCCAACTATGTTCATTCAAATAGTCAATTAACTGCTTAATTGCATTAGTATAAGTATATTTCTTAATCTTATTACCAGAGATACCACGAACAGTTTATAAATTGCCTCACTGAAATCCAAGTGTATTTTGTCTATTGCATTTCCTAGAACTATCATGTTTCAATAATTTGAGCACATCCAATTTGTCTAAAAGAAATTTGATGAAAAGGCAATTTGATCTAGATTTAGAAGATAATTATGTAGTTAAAAGGGAACAATGCCAATCAATGTCTTTTCAAATTTGGTCATTTTTATGTACTACTGAATCAAATGAACACCAGTGTTGCACCTCATTTTTTTGTCTGTATTTTACCTATTCTGAATAGTTTGATTTTTAAAAAAGTTCTAATATGTATCTAACCAGTTTTATCAAAGATTGCTTATATTGCAGGATAATTGAAACAATGTAAATATTCAGTAAGTAATTTAGAAGAATGAAAATGTCTAATAAATGATATTGTTTTTAAAATTATACTAGTTTCCAAATATCGTATAGTAAGTAAACGATCCTATTTAGTCATTAAGAAAGCATACAGAAAGCTATCTTTTACTTATAAGCAATCGTTGTAGTACTTGAATGGGATTATGATTTAAAAATTTTTCAGGTTTATTTAGTAATTTCCCACAATGAGTGCATATTGTTTAAAACACCTAAAATAAAACATAAGTCATAATTATAGTCAATTTTTCAAACACTGTATTACTTTCAAATAATTAGTTCTTAATTTTGGATTCTTAGCTTATCTTGTTAGCAATTCCTTAATTGTTCAAGCCTTTGTAGTACAGGTAGAATTGTTTGAAGTTGTACTCAATATGCCTAGTGACAAAAATGAAAGTTCTAAAATTATAAGGCCACATTTAAAGATATTTATTGTGCTGTAAATGTTGCCAGTGTCTTACCACACATTCCTGAACCCCTGACAGACGATACTTGTTTTCGGTCAATGTGCTGTGTTGAGTAGTTAGCTTTAACCAAATTACTTTTGGACAAATAACATGTTATCTATGTACCATGTTAGTGACACATTATCGAAAAATATGACTAATCTGATAACTTTCTTTTTAATGAATGTATGCTGGATTTTAGGGACCCATTGGATCTCTGCCAGATATTCTACAAAACATTTCCTTAATAATCTGTTTAGAATCTTGACAATTTGAGAACATTTAGCAGCATGCATAAATTCTTTTTGAAGCTGTCTAAAGATATCAATGTAGAATAATCTCCTACTTGAAAATAAATGCTGACAAACTAGGCTAGGATGCTGTCCAAGCACTTTATTCCAAGTATTTCACACTGACTGATTCTCAAGGAAATTGCTCAACTTCTCAATTCTCTGGCATTGCTACAGAGGAACAGTGCATGCATTTAATAGTTTCACCCTCTAGAGATTTCTCAATATTTTCTCCTTGACCCAGCTTACTGTTACTACTATTATTTTAAAAATCAGTGTGATTTCAGGGGCTGTGAGTATTGCTGAGTTTTGTTTATAGTTTGTACCTATGACTATCAGAGAAGGGTGGTGTATAAGAGTCACAGAAATCTCCTATAAAATGTCAAGGCGCTCTTCATGGGCCCTCTAAGTGCTGCTGCCAGTCACATAGATGAAAGGTTACACTTCACATGATTTTGCCTTATGTAGCACATTAGATGAGACAGGATGGTTACCTCAGTTTTCAACTTATCTACAGAAGGATCCATGAGGATTATTCAGTTAGTATCATAGTTTTCACTTTCCCAGTGTTTAACATAAAATGGTATAGTTGTATCCTCACACAGTCATGTAATCCCAGAGAAAAGTGATAGAATGATTGAAGGATCACCAAATAGAACTTGCTTTATTGCAGTTACTTTCAACCATTTTAGTTATTAAAAAAAGAAAGAAAATAAACAGAAAGTAACAAAAATAAGGGAAGCCATTAACTTTGAGACCAACGACAGTCTTCAAATATGGGTGCTGAAATGGAAGCAATTTCATCAGGGTTTGGCTTTAACCCAAGACAGAAAATCCTACTCCTAACATTTATAGTTCTACTACCTTTGTCTACCTTTAGGGACTGTCCTCCAAGAATTTCTATACTGAGAAATCAGAATCTGAGTATAATCAAGAGGAAAAGACTCCAGTGTGCCAAAGACGAAAGGCAAGAACCTGAGTGATTCCTTCGATTGGAGAGCTGTCATCTTTGATAAAGAAATAGAGAAATCTTGAGGTTTTTTTTTCCTGATTCCTGATTAGGAAAATTTTCCTGAATTGACACAGATGATGTATTTCACTTTTGTTTCCTCTTTTTCCATTTTATTTTATTAGAACAAAAAAGGAATTGCTGAGAATGGCTCTGATGTAGTATCTGGTTAATGAAACTAACATGTTTTTTAAAATATTTATTCTCAAGTATAGGGATTGCAGATGTGTGGAAATGTTGTCAAGTTAAAAATAACTCTTTCACAAGGCAGTGGCACACTGGAGTGTGAACCCAAGCCTCTGCTGCCCTTCAGAGCCTGCATCCTGGGAGTCCTGGCTTCGAGAAGAAAACAGCCCCAGCTTGCTGCCTGAAGAACCTTCCCCTTCCTATTCCAACCATTTTAGAACCATATGCTAAGTCTAGAAAGAATCAGAGCAGCCTAGAGAAAAATTCTCAGATGGCCCCTGTGGGTTCTAGCCCTGCATTCCTTTCTAATGCCTGACGGGGAAATTTTTCTTTCCTCTAGGTCAAAAGTAGCATCCACGTTCTTACCCTTAGAGTGAATGAATACCTTACGTAAACTATGTGCAGCTAATCAGTAACGTGGCACAAACACAAACATCATGAGAATACCTGGGATCAGGTGAGACAGCATAGTCCTGGAAGGAAAAAACCTCAGGGAGGGTAACTGGGGTCCAGGCTAAAACCCCCATAGCTATGCCTTCAGATTTTAGGTAGTACATCCTCTGTCACTCACCTCCTTATTCTGTGCATAAGAGGAGACCTGTGTCACAGAAATATGCATGGGGGACTTATACATAGATATAAATAATACACCACCAGCTCAGGTGAAAAAGAATATTCAGCAGGCATACAGTTTGCCTTGTGTGGAGGGAGATGTGGATGCAGAAAGGTACTTTCTTTGTAAAGGGGGGAAAAAAAAGCATTTGGAGATCTCTATGGAAGTTTGAGATAATCACAATTCATTCAGTTCCCATGTACCTGACAAAGGCAAACAAGAAAGTTGAAACATGTAGGCAAAGATTTAAGAAACAGCAGCAGGTTGAATATAGGCAATACCTTCTCTTTAAAGGTGTCCAGAGCACAAAAGGGAGCTATTTTCCCCTACAAAAGATAAATGTTTTACAGTGGTGCCCTTTTAAAAATAGATCAGTGAACTAAAAGCATTGAACATTCTACTTTTGGAGTCGGGTCAAACTTAAACAAAAACTTTAAAAAGACCTGTAAATTTCTGCAGAAAGATTGGATTTCAGTAAAAACATTAGAAAAGTAATTACCTTATATACTGTTGGACTTGTTCTAAGTCATTTTGTCAGACAAGTCTCTGACTCTTAGTCTGTTCTGTAACTTCCCAATTTAATTTGTGACAACCATAAGGAGCTAGCCTGCAGACACCAAAACCTGATACCAACAAATTTTCTACGTTTTGCAGAGCAATGTCAGCAGAAGTGTAGCAGCAGCGTTTAACTAATCTTTTATTTATGATAAACACCCACAGATTTGGAATGATATTTAGTTACAGTTCTACCCAGGTTTTTTCTTTATGGGTTTAATGCTGTACCTAGACCTATTTTCAAGTGGAAAAGATACTTTTATCCCATCAGAAAGCATTCTGATTTCACAGAGCAGAGAGAAAATCCAGTGCTTTGCTTTCACAGTTCCGCCTGTATATAAAGTACAAATTTACATGCCCATTTAAGCAGTGACTTTTTTCCTTTAAATCAGAACTATGTGTTACACTCTTGAGTGTGTTGTTATTCTTAAATAAAGGAGGTTAGGCAGCACGTTCAAGTTTCACATTAAGCAACAGAGTTTCAAGGAACGTCCTTAAATTCCAATCACAGTTTCAAAGTTCAAGAGTTATGGCTGAGTACTGCTTACCTTACAATTTCAAGTCCAAAGAGTTTCAAGCAGTACATCAAAGGTGCAGGATTTATTTTCTTGCATAAATGTCTCATCTGTCATAGCACCCAGCTTTCCAGAGAGGAACCAGCCCCCTCCTCCTGAACACCACCAATAAGGAAGCAAGAAAGCACACGTGGGCAGTGGCTTCTCCGAAAGCCTGTCACAGTCCACACAGGCTCTCGGGGATGGAGGTGCCAAATTAACTTTGGCATGAGGCTCACAAAGCGCCTCATTGTGAAGTTCTGGGCATCTCTTGGAGAAAAAAAAAGTCATAAAAACTCGAGCCAATCTGGAGTCTTCATGCTTTTGTTGAAATGTGCCCCTCATTCATTGAAAATAAAGAGGAAATATTTTCTGCTAATTAGCTTCCTGGGAAACAAGTAGGACTGTTAAGAGTCCACCAATATATTGAGATAAGAGGAAAAGCTTACCTTTTGGAATTCTCCTACTCCTGGTAGGAAGGAATGTTCTAGTTAGAGCTTCATCTCATATCTATGTACCAATTTGTTACTAACGGTCTAGTTACAGCTCCATTTTTCCATCTATTTACTTATTCATTCAACCAATACTTATACTTAGAAAAGTGCCCATTCTCGAAGGGCTTAGAGGTCATTCTACTGAAGGAAAGTTCATACTACAAGTGTGCAGTAATATTTATTAATTGCATCCTATCAGAACCAAAGGTAAAGTGCAAATCAACTGTGTTTGTGTTGTAAAATCCATTTATGACATCACTTAGTATTTCAAACAGATTCTTTATGGCCACTACTTGAAAGTCATTGTGAGAATACAGTGCACACCTTCTCATGGGACACAGGCATACAATGACCGGAAACATATTTGTGGGTTTTTTTTAAACCTGCTTTTTATAATCTGCCTGCTACATGTACAGAGAATCTGTTAAGAAGGAAGAATCTACAAGAAGAGCAGTACTGGGTGTAAAAAAGAACCAAGCAAGAATAATTAAACCTTTTGAAAATTGAAATCTTAGGCGTAAAGTCATTATTACTCTTTGTAAGCAGCTTGATATTGTTCAGTCTTTTAGCCTCCACGCCGGTAATGGCAGCCTGAAGTGTCAGTCAGTGTGAGCAGGTGGTCATGGATGGAAGACAACAGCGCATGCAAGTAAAAGTGGAGTAAACAGACCAGTAGTCACCATCTGGTTCTGTGTTTCTACAATGAACGCTAAAGCCAGGAAGTCTGTAGGCCTCTCTAGGTCTGCTTCTTTTTCTGTAGCGTGGGAGCTGGACTAGCTCAGGAGGGACAATTCAGTACCTTGAACTACTTGAGATGCATCTTCCTGGCATTAAGGTGAGATGCATTCTGCCTGCATTCTGATTGTAACTACCACTCCGCAATAGCTAGTTCCCCACTGGAATGTAGGGGTGTATTAGGCCAGATCCAATGATCTCTAAAAAGAAGATGGAAATTTAGATCCACCCCCTCCCGCAAAAGCACCGGGGATCAAACTCACAAACTCGTGCCTGCCAGACAGGTACTAAACCACTAAGCCAAACTCCCAGCCCTAGCTTTTTGAGGCAGGGTCGCACTCTGTAGCTCAGGCCAGCTTTGTGCTTGTGCTGTAGCCCAAGCCGGCCTCGAACTCACAACTCTCCTCCTACCTCAGCCTCCCGAGTGCTGGGATTAAAGGTGTGCGCCACCACGCCCAGCTGAAATTTAGATTTTTATGTGAAATTTCTTACATCTTACATGTAGGTAACTTACTCTTTGAATGCCAAACAAAATCTGTCTGCAAACCAAGATCTATCTGCTCTGTAGACCACCAGTTTTTGACATCTGGGCTAGAAGTTCCTGAGTCTTGTCTTGCTAGAAAATAAATAATTCATAGAGATTAGTCTGTAAAATAAATTGTCTTTCACCATTCTAAGTAGCCAAGTAGGATTTATGAAAGAGGTTGCCTAACACTTTTGTGGTAAAACTGAGGACCTTCATTTTTCGATTTTTTGTGGTCCCCTCATCAGTGACCTCCAGTGGCTGACTTTTCTTGGAAAGCAGTGGTGTGGGATGTATGGCATCATTAGCATTTTAAGAACCTGATGCATGTAATAGCATAAGAACTTACTCTGGAGACAAAAGAAAATATTGTTCCAGTAACATTTAAAAATAAAATCAGAGATGGTGTTCCTGTCTCATCTCAAGACTGAAATAACAAAAGTAAAAGGAAAAGTCACAGCAGGGGTAATGGTAAATAGCTTTCTTCAGGAATAAAGAGAGTAAAGGTTTATTGATTTGTTAAACAAAAAGGGATGTCAGAAAGAGTGCAAATGTATGCAAAACAAATTCTACTAAATGAATCTTTTCTACATCAAATGTAAACTAAAATTAGGAAAACTCCATCTTTGTAATATGAGCCCCTGAGTAGGTTTGACTGGGGAGAATCTTATTTTGTGGTGTTAATGGGGTTCATCCCCGGTGAGTGAAAAGGACACTGACTCAATAAGGATCCAGGCCAGAGTCCCCAAACAGTGTTCAATAAACATTTGCCCAGCTGCGGAGGCCTGGCAGAGACTGGACCCAAGAATGAGATGATAAGCAAGGCCTCCAGTCTTTCATAGCACAAGTTACAAATGAAACCACTTCATTCTGGGAAATTTCACTTAGCCTCTTACATTGCCTATAGTCTACAGTATCCTTTATTTTGTTCTATCTTAGTACACAAATTAAACTGAATTCTGCCTTTGTATCCACTTGTCTGTCTACCTCACTAAACTATAAATCGATTGAGGTTGGAAATTTCCCTTTCTCCCCACTTCCACCCATTTTTTTTTTTTTTTTATTTCTAGACCCCAACACAGTAGAGTCTTGGCACATATGAGGAACCTAGTAAGTGTTAGGTGAACAAATTAATAAATAGAAAGCTAATAACTGGGAAAAGTTGCATGTACATTACATATAGAATAAAATCAATGTGATAATAAGGCAAGTCCTTAGAAAAAATTAGGTTTAGATATATTGCTTTTTTCTATGAGGACTACATTTTCTCAAAGGTAAAGTTAATATTTTTCAATTTCATGCTACTGTGGAGTTTTAGTTTGTATATTATTTATTATAACATTCCTCCTTGCAACATTTGCTGAATTTTGTATAATCTGAGCTTAGTAAACATTCTTATTGATGTTTCTATATAATCATCTATGGGACTGCTTTGATCAACAATTAATATAACTCTCAGCTTGCTGAGAGTTAACATAAATTGACTGCCTTCAAATTCATGTTGTTCTTGTAAATGCAGCAGGAGTGAAGATAATTCCTTTAGCTTTGAATGATAACATGGCAACAGGGACAGCAGCAGCACACACTGCTGAGAAGACTTAGTGGGTAGAAGTAATTCTTTACATATAACTTTGGAACTACATAAAGACAGCTGCCACCACAAATTTAAAAATAAACAAGATTTCACGTAAAGTAAATTTATTTCTACCACAAGATTCTGTAACTATTTGAAAATTCGACAAATACAGAGACACGAGGGAAAAGTAACATAGGTGATTATTTCCGGTATCCATTGCTGAGTAGCAAACTGCCCTCAACATTTGGTAACTTAAAGTATCTGTCTCATTATCTAAGTGGTTCACAGGTTGCTAGGTTCATAGGAATGATTCTCCTGCTTCATGAGGTATCAGTTAAGGCTGTAGTCACTTGGGAGGTGAAGGACTGGAATGTTCAAGATTCAGTGGTGTATCTGTGTCTTGGGATGTTTGGCTAGACAATAGACCCACTTGGGCTCAGCTGGGGCCCTGGGACACTGAAAGTTTCCTTGTCTCTGATTCATCTTAGAGCTCTTACTATTCATGTGATCTCTGTCACGCTAGCTAGACTTCTTACATGGCAGCCCAGGACCTCCCAAGGTCCTCGACCAAACAAGTCATCTAACCTTCCTGAGGGTTAAGTCTAGAGTCATGAGAGTATCATTTCTGCCGTATTGTTTTGGTAAAGTGAGTCATAAGGCTAGCCCAGATTCAGCATAGAAGGGGACCACTCAGTGGGAGTGAGGTGAGCCACTGGGACCACCTTGAGGGAAAAGCTACCATGATGATGTTCTCACCATCACTATTTCACCATCACCTTGGCTAACAAACAATAAAAAATTACACTTAGTGTTTTTTAAAACCCTCCAATGAATATCTCATTGTTGATTCTATTTTCTATTGTTAGTTCATTTTCATATACAGATGGCAATAAAAACTGCCTAGGTTTTCCTTACATTGGAAAGTCCAAAGAAAGGTTTACAAAAAGGATCAATTGGCAATTTCTTACAAAACTAGACTCAGTCTTATCACATGACCCAGCAATGACACCCCTTAGTGTTTTCTCAAACAAATTGAAAATGTAGGAGCGTGCAAAAGTTTATGACCGCTTTATTAATTTTTGCAAAACTTGGAAGCAACCAAGAAGTCCTTCAGTAACTAAAGAGATAAACAGACTGGCACACCCACACAGTGGAACAGTATTCAGCTATAAAAAGAAATGAGCTAGTTATCAAGACATAAGACATGGAGGGTCCTTAAATGCTTTTTTAGGGAAAGAATACAATCTGGAAAAGCTATAAACTGTATAAACTGTATGATAACATTCTGGAAAAGGAAAAACTAGAGACAGTATAAATAAATAAATAAATAAATAAATAAATAAATAAAATAAAATAAAATAAATAAAGTGACTGCCAGGAGTTATGTCTTGGGGAAGAGGTGAATAGGGGCAGTGATAAGGCTTTTAAGAGGAGTGAAATGATTCTGTATGATACTGTTCCAAATCCACATCCATTAGTTGAAGCCCAGAGAATGTACCACTGCATGTAAACTCTGAACTTTAGTCAAAAATAATGTTTCGGTACTGCTTCGTCAGTTGTGACAAATGCTACCAATACAAGATGTTAATGGGAAACTAGAACAGATTAAGAGGAAGAAATGAAGTCCAGGAAGGTGTAATTTTTTTTATAAACCTAAACATCCTTTTAAAAAATTTACTATTTTAAAAATTAAGTTCAAAAGTAAACACTAGAATACCTTTCTTTGTGAGATCAAACTCACGACCTCATGCTTGCCAGGCAGGCGCTTTGTCACTAAGCTATATCCCCAGCCCAGCAGTGACTTTTTTCTCTACTGGTCATTTTTGTAAATGGGCAATAAGACTTAGCATATGTAATATGACCAAACAAACAAGCTTATTTTTTCAAGGCCACTTCACCCTTTTATTCCTTCTAGATCCTTCCTCTATTCTTAAACCTCTTTCTTTTAGAGCCTCTGGCTCAAATTATTCACAGACCACTTGTCTTGGTTACTTTTCCTTCATTGCTGAGACAAAACACCTGACACCCAAAATTAGGAAAGGAAAGATTTATTTATCTTACAGTTTTTGGAGATTTCAGTCCATAATCAGCTGGCTCCAAGGCAGGGTGGCGTGGCACAGGGACAACACTTCAAGGCAGCAGCAAGCAACAGTGACCAGAGCCAAAAAAGGGGCCAACACAAGCCTCTTTGTCTCCCTTATATTGTACACTGGCCACTCCCTACTTCAAGGCAGGTGAGGCATTAACAAATCTCCTTGCCTTCTTTTGCAGAGGATGAGGATATTTACAAAGTAGAACCTTGGTTCCCTGCTGAGTCTCTCATTTAAATTTCTGTCCTTCTCAAATTGACACAATGAACAGGTAACTGCTTGTGCTCTACTTAATTTAGCTTCTAGACTTCTCAAGTTGACACTATGTATAAACCATAACAGCACTCATCACCTCTGAACTTCCAAAACCACCCTTAATGTACCCATCCCATTTTAGGTGTGTTTAAAACTATAAAATCTCTTTTGTCTCAGAATTCTGCCATTCCTTTAAAATATTTTAGTCATTTGGAGCACATGAACCTGGTGCTGGCTGTATCTAGTTCTTCCAAATTTCAGGCTTCATGTTTTAAATTATCCAAGTGAACTTACATTTCCAGTATATAGTTAGCAATGGTGCTACTTAGTATTGGCATGAATTGGTAGTAAACAAACAAACAAAATCAATCCCTATTATACTTGGTACTTTCCAACCCATATTTTAAAATGATGACTTTCAAACTGGGCATGGTGGCACACGCCTGTAATCCCAGCACTCAGGAGGCTGAGGCAGGAGGATTGTTGTGAGTTTGAGACCAGCCTGGGCTACAAAGTGAGTTCAAGGCCAACCTCAGTTGCATAGCAAAACCCTATCTCAAAAAGAAAAAGAAACAAAGAAAGAAAGAAAGAAAGAAAGAAAGAAAGAAAGAAAGAAAGAAAGAAAGAAATGATGTCTTTCAAACTTGGAATAATGAGAATACACTGGAGGGCTAGGTAGCAGAAAAAGATGGAGATGGTAGGTAGGTAATAAATCAATATTAACTAAAAAACCTGTCCCAGATAAATATGTCTGCATTCCATCTTTAAATGGTTAAATCTGTTAGAGAGAAAGAGAGAGAGAGCACAGAAGGAAGGAAAGAAGAGAAATGTTTTTTTTGTTAAGGTGCTAGTACTCCTATTCAGGAGTGTGCTAGGCAAATATACTACCACTGAGTACAGCCCTAGTCCCTGAGAGTCATTTTGACAAGAGTTTTCTAGCTGATATGATTCCATTATGCTTTTTAGCTAATTTAAAATCCTGAAAGAGGTAAAAGAATAAAATTCAGGACTGGGGATTTAGCTGAGCAGTGTAAGCACCTGCCTGGCAAGCACAAGGTTGTGAGTTTGTTCACCAGTACCCAAAAAATAAATAAATAAATAAATAAATAAATAAAAATAAAAGAAGAAGAAGAAGAAGGAAAAAGAATGAAATTCACTAGAAAAACTTTGAAAAATTATAAAATACAAATAGTAGAACAGAAACATACACATGTACGAGAAAAAGAATTAATTAGAAATTCTTGAAACAAACAAAAAAGCTTTAATAAACTCTGACCTGCATCAAGTGAAAAAAGAATTCATTGAATTCTTGAAAAGAGAAGAGGAAGAATTTTAGATAAGCTGTAATTAAAGGGAAACAGCTGAGAATTTTCTAGACCTGAACCAAGACCTTGGTTCTTTACTGGAAGTATGTAAAATGCCTAGTAGTTTAAATGAGAATAAACCTATGCATGACCTAAAATCTTGAGTTCAAATCTAGACTCTCCTGCTTCCTAAATGTGGCATCTTTCTGAAGTTACTTCATTTATCATTCCAACTTCTATTTCCTTTTTTACTCAAGTGTGGCAAACTTCTCTTATCCATAATTTCACTTGCCAAGGTTTTAGTTACTCAGTTCTCAGTCCAGATATATTAAATAGCAATTTCAGAAATAGACAATTGCTAAGTGTGGAACTGCATTTTGTGCTGAGTAGTACGATGACATCTTGTGCTGTCACGGCTCTATCCTGCCTGAAGTGTGAATTACCCCTTGTCCTTTATACCTACCTTGTTCCTGTCACCTGTCACCTGTCCTGCTATTTGTCACTTAGCCATCTCTGATAGGAGATAACATTCATAGTCTCACAATCCATGTGTTCAAATAACCCTTATTTTACTTATTATCAGCCCTAAAGTGCAAGAGTAGCGATCCCGACAACTCGACAACTCGCATACATCAAAGAGAAGTCATTAAGTGCCACCTTTACATGAAAATGTAAGAGTTCTCCACTTAATTAAGAAAGAAAAAAACCATCTACTGAGTTTGCTAGGACCTAATACAAAAATGAGTATTTTATCTGTGAAATTCTAAGAAGGAAACAAAAATCTGGGCCCATTTTGCTGTTGCAACTCAAATTGCAAAAGTTACAGCCACAGTATGTGGTGAGTGCTCAGGGAAAGTGGAGATGGCATTAAATTTGTGCACATATGTGTGGGAAAAAGCACCGCATAGATAGGGATCATCACTGTCTGTGGTTTCAGGCATTCACTGGGGATCTTAGACAGCATTAGTCTGGATAAAGGGAGCTACTATACTGACAGCAATACATACCCACAGGAGTTTTTAAACGAGGCTATGCCTGCACTGATACTCTCCAACAAGAGGTGGGGTTTATATCCCCTCCCCTGAACCTGGGCAGGCCTTATGCCTGAGCCAACTGTGTATGACAGAAGCAATGCTTTTTGACTCCTAATGTTAGTTCATAAAAGGTCTTGTAGCTTCTGTTTGCTGTTCTTGAAATACTTGCTTTCTAAGTGACCCTTATCAGGACATCACCTCTTAGAACACAGCTGCCACATTCTGTGAAGTCCGAGGTACAATGGCGAGGGCTGCGCATAGATGCCCCCGCTGATCACAGCTTTCACCATCCCAAGTTAGACACCAGACATGTGCATGAGCAGCTTGTGGTTGATTTCAGCACCCAACTGCTTGCATCATCCCTAGTTGAAGCTCCAAACATGGTGACAAAGTGACCAAACAGCTGCCACCACCATGCTGGTTATAATTCTTGACCTGCACAATTTATGTGCATAATAAAATGGTACTTATGCAATGGCACCAACTCTGAGAAATTCAATTTTGTAAAAAAAAAATACTGAATCCTAGATTTGTGCAGGCTGTCCAGGTAGATATTTCAAATAGTAGTATATAAAAGTAACAATAGTAAGTCAGGTGTGGTGGTGCACACATGTAATCTCAGCACTTGGGAGACAGAGGCAGGGGGATTGCCATGAGTTCAAGCCCAGCCTGGGATACATAGTGAGTTTAAGACCAGCCTGAATTACGTAGTGAGACTTGTCTCAAAAAATGAAAGAAGAAAGAAAAAGAAAGAAAGAAAGAAGAAAGAAAGAAGAAAGACAATAATAACCATTAACATTTCTGAGCGTACCTAACGCATCCTGTACTGTTCAAAGTGTTTTACATGTATATAACTTACACAGTCCACATGATAACCCCAAGCACCATTGGTATCGCCATTTCTCAGATGAAGCACTGAAACTTACAGAGAGACTAAGGTACATAGCCAGCAAGTTGGTGGAAGAGGTTTTGAATCAAGACTGACTGTAAGTCCCTGATCTTAGGTAGGCTGTCCTGCTAGAAAACTGAGAGGGGTTGGAGATGCAAAAGCCACTGAATCCCAGAGCCTTGAGGATACATTTTTTTCGGGGAGTGGATATAGAAACAAGACAAGAGGCCCAAGTGCACCTGTGGGAAATCTGACTAGAACTGGGAGGGGTCAAAGAAGCCAAGGTAGTGTGTGCCAATTAGAAAGGTGTGTGTCATGGGGTCCCCAGCAGGGGGCAGCACTGGAAGGAAACTGAGGAGCACATCTACCATTTTCCTATGGATCTCATCTTTGGAGACAGGGAGAGGTTATATTCCCTTCCCAGGAGTTTAACTATAGACACCAATTGCGTAGAATTAAAGATAACTACAACTAATCCGAAGCCGAAACATAAAATGTCTCCTGACATATCCCATTAACGCCTCTTCTCATTAAAGGCCAAGATTGTTTCTCTCAAGAGGGTGTTCAAATTTATTTGCAGCTCGGAGGAATCTAATTGTTTCTAAAAAGTTTAATCTTCCCTGTTAAAGCTTGAGACACTCAGATACAGAGGAACCATTTTGCTCATCCCGTTGTTTCTCCGGAGTGAAGTTTCCCTCAGAGGACGCTAGGAGCTGGCCTGGCACACTGACGATGAGAAGCCTTCTGCATCCTCACACACAGACCCCTGCAGCACCGGCTGTGCAGACTGGGTCCCTGGGCTGGAAATAAAACAATGGTTATATAATGTGTACAGTCAGCCCTTTGCATCCACAGGTTCTTTGGCCACTGATTCAACCAACCACAAATTGAACATATTCAGAAAAAAACAATGATACCTGTACTGAATGCATGCAGATGTTGTATTCTTGTCACTATTTCTCAAACAATGCAAAATAGCAACTATTTCCATAGCACTGACTTGTATTTGGTGTTATAAACAATCTAGACATGAAGTATTCAGGAAAATGTGTTTCTTCTGTGCAAATACTACACCATGGCCTACGAAAGACTTTAACTTCTATAGATTTTGGTTATCTGTAGGGTTTTAGAATCTGTAACCACACCTCTTGGATACTGAGGGATGACTGTCTTACTAAGGACTGTGTCTGTGACATGATTCCTTCATTTGTAAATGACAGAGAATTGAAACTCTGACAATCAACTATAAGTTGATGTGACATTCTGAAGGCAATACTGGCCAGTGACAAGTAGAACAGAACAGGCAGCTTGGTGCATAGCTTTAAGAGTTCAAGTGAAGGACTTGGGGTGAGACTTCTTGGCTTAGAAGTATGTACCACATGTTAGATGTGGGTGGGACAGATTTGAAACACAAAATTTATTTTTAAATGAAAATAAGTCAGGCTTACCCATTGCTTTTTTTCTTTCTTTTTAGATCCTGCCAAGCTATTCCTAGTCACTCAATTCAAGTATGCCCTTAACAGTCAATGACCTGCCAGGTAGTGGTCTCAGACCTTTCCACTAGAAATTTCCTTGCACTCCAAACCTTTCTTCTCCTCCCCCAAGTAGCTCGTTAGCCGTCACAAGAAGATTAACTTTTGCCTATAAGTTTCCAGGACAGAGAAAGCATTTAGTCTTCTTCTTGGGAAATAAACTAAAATTAGTTCTGACAGTTGCTGCAGTAGTTCTCTGCATTCAATGGCCTGTTGGAGGTTTCTCTGAAATATTTTGAAAAACTAGTGTCAGAGGTAAGAATCCAGGGTGTTGTGTAGTTAGGCAAAGTGGAGTTTTAGGTGGTGTGGGAAAGCTTTCCTACCTCTGTGGATTGGATGCCCTCATCAGCCAAACACAATAATAGCATCTAAGACATGGGGATTTGGGGAACGACTTAATTCAACACTGCAAATCAAGAATCTAGCAGTGTTTCTCAAGGAGAGATCATAAAATAAGTTATACTAACTTCCAAATTGCTATTGTCTGCTTTAATCCATTTTCCTTTTCTCTTTCTTTCTCAGTTTTTCTTTCCTTTATCTTTTCCTTACTGACATCAAAGGGCAAATTTCTCATTATTCCTTTCTGAAATAAATTAGCTCTGCCTTGTGCCAGAATGTAGAGTCCCACTAGTGAGCTCCACCGTGGAGCTTCATCAGCCCTTTGCATGACCACCCTGCAGCAATCCTCCTCTAAACCAAGTCCCCATAGAGTAAGGTGGAGAAGTTTCAAGTGTTTGTGTATCCCCTGGCTGTAGGTCTGAAGGGGGCACCTTATTGGTGTTCCACTTCTGTGATTACCCATGTGTTGTTGAGGCAATTCTAATGACCCTTTCTCGACTGCTGAATTTAGAGCAGCTAAGTGAGTTTGGCAGCCTCCTTCCTGGGTTCATCTTCTGGGACTTGGGCTCATCCATGAGCCTAGTTCACATGGAGCAGAGGGCACTGGGTTCCCCATGTAGCTCTGCATTACTCTTCTGTCCCATGGCCAGCTCCTAAAACAAAGGAGCAAGAAGCAGGTTGATAGTACCTCTCTCTCCTTGTTTAATGCTGGCCCAGACCCAGTGGGCTCCCACATCAGGAAGTATTAGCTCCCAGAGGTATAACAATGGAAACTCACTGTAAGTCTCTATCCATTAGGTCTGTCCTGCAGTAACTTTAAAACTTTGGTTCTTTTCCTATCACAGGGAGTGGTGATTAGGAACATGTGTTTGGAAATCCAAAGACTATTTCCGTAGTTTTGAACTGACAAAATTAGAAAACTAAGGATAACATGGATTCCTCTGTTGGGATAGTCACTTCCCCACCTAGCAATTTCTAAAATCCTGTGTTATGATCCTTGATTCTAGTTCTCACATTTACCACTGCAGGTGAGTCAGTTAGAAGTGTTTATTTTTATACCACTCATTGTTTGTTCCACATGTTCTACAGAGTTTTCCCTCTAGGTAAATTCCATTTTATTTAAGTTTATCAGTCATCATAATCAGCCTCACAAATATTAATATGTTAATTTTTTGTTAAAGGCCTAGTTTGTTTTTAATTTTCATGTAGGAATAATTTTTTCAAAATCCTATTCAGTTCTGAATCCTTAAGATTTAACACACCCAAAATTATGAGATTTGAAATCTTGATCTGATAGGCTACTATAGCAGGAAATTGCCTGAGGTGCACTTTAGAATCATATTTACTTATTTAAAAAATAAATATATCGCTCACTGTGTGCCAGGCACTGTTCTAAGTGCTTTATGAATATTAAGCTCATTAATCCTAATAACTCTATGAAAAGGTATTATTATTGCTCCCATTTTACAGATGGAAAACCAAGGCACACATTGAGCCAATAATTTATCACAGAGCTAACACATAAATGGCAGAAACTGGGTAAACATTCACCTTTATTTATTTTAATTCTGGTTTTATTAGTTTTCATAATTCAAACTGAACCTTCAATACAGTATAATTCATTGTCATAAAAAAAATGTTCCTCATACATTTGCTGCCAGGAAAAGCATAAATTTGGAACTGTACCGATTCATCTTGCAAGATCATCTGGTAACCAGAAGCATGCATTTGCAAGACATTCAGCTGGATGAAAAGTGCAAAAAGAGAGCCAGTCCGCTGCCAGCAAGCACTCCAACCCAGGCTGTCCAACCACTGTGGGCTCTCTCACTGGATGGCCAGTGCAGGCAGTGTTCACGCCCACAGTTCTTACAGGGAGTTTTTCTCCATACATGTTCCAACATCTAATCTCAAGTCACCTGTCTTGTTGAGCTTTATTTCCTCTCCCGTGCTGCGAAGCTCAGTTTTACCCAGAGTGCTCCTTGTTCTCTCTTACCCTTGCCTAGGCTAAGAACAAGTTCCTTTGGCTCCCATTTATCAGCCAACCTGTGCCAGTGGAGGTGGCACTTTCAGGCCATCCACCTGGGAAAGACCAGCACGTGGCATCTGAAGAGGAGCTTCCTCTACTTTTCAGGAAACCAACCCCTCTGTCGCATTTACATTAGCTCCTGCCTATTTCCAGTACACGTGGAAAGGAATGAAAACCTTATAACGATGGAAGTAAAGTTCCAGAATCACTGGAATGTTGAAATCCTTTGTGAACCTGATTACACAATCTAGCTTTGGTTTCTAGATGAAGATTTAAGTACACTAGCCTTAAAATGGGTTTCCCAGTGTGGGAAACCGCTCAGACAGAGTCAAAGCTTGGGCATATAAGGACACTTTGGGACAGCCTTGAGAACACAAACCTGTTGTCAGCATGGGTGCAAATTGGAAGCATAATTATATAACCATGACTTAGAGGTGGACAACTAAGCATGCGCCAATGAAGCCAGCATGTAAGAATGTATATAGGTGATAACAACTTGTATAAAAATATACAGTGAAGATGTAGGTGGCTCTTGTTCTCTGTTCTGCTCCCTGCTGCCTACAGTTGTTGCTGATGTCTTGCACATATGCATTCTTTAACTTGGGGATCTAACCGTGAAAATCTCCCTTAGGTCCCCAAATGAGGCTAAACCTAGCCTTATTTTTTTATGTGGTAGACAACTTTTATGTTTGGTGGGATAACCCTCTTTGCCTAACCTTAGCTCATTCATCAGATCATAGCATAAATGTAAATTCTAACAAAAACTTTCTGAGCCACATCTAGATTTATGTGCATTATATATGCATCATACTCTGTACTCCTTCATAATACTTAATCTAAATAAAATAAAATAAAATAATTATTTGGGAATTGTTTGCTTGGTGTGAATCTTTCTTCAATAAATATGAGATCCAGAAGGCCAGGGATGCATCTCTTACGTGCATCCTGGTGCCTAATACCGTGCCCGGCATTTATTGAGTGCTGTAAAAGTTCTTTTCAAAAGAGCACTAAGGTCAATACATGGATGAGAAAGAAACTGTGGCTACTGTGTCTTCAGCTGGGCCTTATATTAGGATATTTGGATTCCACACCTGAGAAAGATAACTGACCTCAATTAAGTACATAATTGAAGTCACTGCTTAATTCTCACAAAATGTCCTCTTCTATGTGAGTGGCTCTTTCTAAGCCTAAAGAGCCAAGTAGCAAAGATGTTACTGCAGTGGTCCACAACCCACCATGTAGAGAAGTTCACTGTGACTGTACTGCCTTCATGGTGAAGGGATTTTGACACTACAAGAAGTTGCCATCTCAGATCATTTTATTGGCTCAATTTTAGTTTTTGCAAATCTGGATAAGTCTCATAACCTTCCCTGATCAACCGCTATCTGTTGCTATGTTATTATCATGGTGACAAAAAAAATTGTTCAAAAGCTCTCATCATTGAGTTCCTGGATCAAGAGGCTCACTGTTGGTTTTTTTCAGCATTTCTAGAACCATGTGAGAAGTTTCTTTTGTTATTCTGTGTGTCTATTTGAGGAAAATCTTGTTAAATTCTGAAAGAGATATATTTGTAAAATACAGACAGTATCCCTTTTTCACACTGGTTGTTTCTAAAACCTTAATGAGAAATGTTTAAACTTGAATAGTTGATTGTTAAAATAACAATCTGATGATTCCATCATGTCAGTCATAGAACAGTGTTTGAGTCTATATCTAGAAATTCAGTCAGTATCCTGATAAGTTTCTTATAATTTATCTTGAAGAGAGCTATTTAATGTTGTTGCTGTTGTTGCTGTTGTTCTATTTGATTTTTGTTCTGAAATGTTTGTAAAATCCTTTTGGCTAAGAGGAAGTCTCTGACCATGACATTTTGAGACCTGAAAGTACGGTGTTTTCTTCCTTTGATGTCTCCTATTAAGGGAAGTTTGAGAGATTATAAAAAATCCACAAGACTTTCTGAAAACCTTTTTCTTTCCCTTCACATTTCTAAGGCCTTCATTTCAGAGAAAGCAAATTCACATCACTTCATAAGAAAGACAATCTGATCTCTGATGTGATACCTGATTACTGTCTTAGTGATTTTTCCTTTCTTTCTTCCTTTTTTATTTATTTATTTTTTTGTCTTGTTAGTTTTACCTTGGATGCCTCAAGGAGCAGATGTTAAAGGTACAGATTTGAGTACAGAAAAAATTTAGAGCCATCCATTGAATACAACTTCCCCCAGGTACAAGAAAAAAGAACAAAAATTCAGTCTCTCACACACTCATGTAACTTCTCCTCCATGGTATATGAATTATTTTATTATAGATGTAATCTGTCACCTCAGGCAAACTAAAAAAAAAATCTATAGAGGTAAAAGAGGAAGACATAGAATAACAGAAAGAATATGAAAGTCAATTTGATCAGTCCCATTATATACCCTCTGTAAACTTATTGGAGCACATATTTTCTGCCTCTTCCACATACAAATGTTTTGGTTTGGATGTGCTGTCCCAGAGGTTTGTGTATTGGAAATCTGGTGCTCAGGATGGTGCTGGGAAGCTCAAGAGGCAGGGCTCGTGAGAGATCCCTGGGGGTACTGTCCTCAGAAGAGACAAAGGGACTTCTTGCGGGACCCCGATGACTTGTTTTCAGAGTCGGATGTTAATAGAACAGTGAATCTGGTCCCTCTCAGCTTCTGGCTTCCTGTCTCAACCTGTGATCTCTTCTTCATGTGCTCCAGCCATCGTTACGCCCCTGCCACACTGTCCACAGCAGAGGCCAAGCAGATGAGACTGGCCTGTCTTGAGCTGTCAGCTTCTAAACTCGTGAGGATAAATGAAGCTCTTTTCTTTTCGTATTACCCAATCTCAAGCATATTGTTTGCACAATAGAAAATAGATGAATACAATATACATTTTATATATGTGAGATTAAGAAGGATTGGAGGGAGAAAATGGACAGGAGAGAGATCCCATTCAGGCCATAAACTTTCTTTCTTCACTAGGAAATATTCACCTGTGCATTTTCCTGGAGTTTTCAATTGCTATGTCTTATACACTGAAATATGCATGTCAAAAAAAGCATCAAGAATTTCATGTAGCAAACCTTGCAGCAAAAATCTCCCTTAAACTGAAGCTCTGCACCTCTGACACCGTAGCTGTTAAATCCCCGGTAGCTGCCTGCATGTGATGGAGCATTCTGCCCTGCCTTGGCTCCGTGAATGATAATAGGTATCACTCGCACTCAGCTCTAGCTTTTGCCAACAAAACAATAATTTATATTTTCCCCTTACTTCTCATAAAGACCCTCATAAAGTTGCCTTGACTGCACAACAAAGATTTTGAAAGCCTCCAAATAATACTACATTTGAATTTCAGTTGGTTTCTTTTCTTTTTCAAGCATCTTTCTGATACCCAGCACCCTGAGTGCTTTTCCTGAATTATCTCAATTAAAAATGCTTTGTCCTGGCTTTGAACATTTTTATCAACAAGAGGACATTCCCCTCCCCACCAAAAAAAAAAAAAAAAAAAAAAGAAGTAACATTCTCACTAATATAATGCTGGCACTTTTACAAAGAAAAAGACACACTGGCTGAGTTTTTATATGTGGGTTTATTCCATATTTTAGAACTCTTCTCAAGTAATGTGTTCAAAGGATTGTGGCTGCATTTCCACACCAGCAGCTCCATAGTCTGTCCGCCCACCAGCACTGAAGGAATAAAGCAGGGAAAGATTATTGGCCAGGAAATTCTTCTGGGACTAGTCTTATGAAAAACTGCATTTGCTTTGCTTTCAGAGAGCCTGACAATTTGGTGAGGATTCAAACTTTTTCTTCCCCAGTGATTATGAAGTTTTGTAATTTTTGGTAGCATATGTGCATGTATGTGTGTATAAGTATATGTAATTAATGCACATATAACTATATAATGCACAGTGTGAGGATATACATTCATGCATATAATTACATGTAGTATACATAGTATAATTAGTATATAACACACATATAACTTATACAATGCTTGTTACATACATATATATGTATTACATGGAGTTTTACGTGCTATCTCCCCTAGGACTTTTCCTGTTTAATTTGTTGTCTTTTTTTCTTTCCTTCTTTTGCCAGATAGCCCAGAAAATGCACAATGTCCATAAACTTATTTGGGGATAACTTGGTGCACAATGAGAACCGCCCAAACAAAGTTAAGCCCTGAGATAGAAGTATGCAGACGCTGGAGAGTGGTGGAAAGGGATTGACCTTGTCAACAAACTGAAGCAGATTTGATCAAAACCTGAGCCCATTTCTCATCCTGTGTTCCAGGGACAGTTCATTAAACTTCTATGAGCCCTGAGTTTATTTATTCACAAAATACAGCTAGTAATTTTATCTATGTCATAAGGTTATTATGAAGATTGGAAATAATTTTGGTAAAATACCAAGTATTGTGCCCGCCAGAGGTGCACTCAGTAAAATAGCACTTTGTGTCAATACTGACAGTCATGAGCACTCCAGGAGGATGCTACCTTGGCACATAAAAATGTATCTGAATAGGAAATGAAGGCCACATCTCATGCACTAAATTTTCTGGCTTCCAGGTCCTCAAGGTACAGCAGAATGCCTACCCTAAGAAGGCAGACTGGTCCTGAAGCAACTATGACACACTCTACAGCTGATACATGGAAGTAAGCTCCTGAATAGCAGAAGCCAGTCAATGTATCAGTGTGCAGAAGCTCAAATGAAGGCTGACTGGTCCCTTGAAAGCCTTAAAGTAAGCTTCCAAGAATTCAGTTCCAAAGCCCTGTGCATAGCCATAAATGATTATGACACCTCCATTACCCACCAAAGTGTCAAATATCCTAATTTCTTATCACATATACTCCCACCGTACACAAGGCACCTACACAAATTGAGATGGGTATCCAACAAGCTGTAAATGTGATACAAACTCAAATAGAAACCCTCAAATAGAAACTCTGAGTGATCTGTAATCACCTTAAATCATGCTGATCATCATACTGGTTGTCAGTTTGAGTTATCTTTTGAAAAGGAAGCAAGGATATAAATCAACTAACCAGCCAATTACTCAATCCATGCCACCATCCAGAGTTGGGATTAGATGCACCCCAAGCACCAATTTACACAGAGACAGGTGCAGAGCATGAATTCCCCTCACTTGCTCCACCTCCTCAAAGTACTGACCCAATACTTAGCAATGATCTTCAAGCTGCTCCCTGTTACACAATGCTTGCTTCCTGCGCCATCAGCTCTGGTAGTTCTCTAAGGACTGAATTAACCCACAGCTCACTTTGCAGGGACCCTGGCATCCTTCTGAATTTTCTCAGAATTTTCCAGTGAGTGGATTACATTTTGTTTTCTGAATCACGAGCTATAATCCAGCTGTGAATTCACTGATACCCTACATCCTATTATTTATTTTATTGTTCGTAGTGTCTGTGCCTGATGTACTTGCTTGGAATTCCTAGCATTGACACTTACTGAACTAATAGCTACTGTTCAGATTTTTATTTTGTCTTAAATTTCACCTTTGCCGCACAGGAGCCAACAGTGCTCATGGGTTTACTCCTCAATGCACCCATCTGGTTTTCAGGCATAGGATTTCCCCTGACTGGAGCTCACCAGGCATCCCTTTGGGCTAGGGTTACCGCCTGTCCACTATGCCTCTACCCATCTTACTATGATATGGGCAAATTACGTATTACCTCTCTAACCAACTGTAGATAACCATTCTAATCATACCGTTATCACATGCATGATAGTTGGTTTATAAAATGCCAGGTAGCTTTCCCTAACAGCCAGAACTTTACATCTTCCGTGAGCTAGCTACCCATCACTAATGCTTCCAGAGCACATTCTGCATATCTCTCTCATTGCAACTCTTCTTTGTTTTGTCAGTGTTGATAAATCATTCCCCTGCAAGTGCAAGTTGTTGAAAAGCAGGGCAGTGTCGAAGTCATCTTTTCATCTCCATCTCTAATACATAGCAAATTAATGAAGGAACTAGGTGCCTTTCAACTCTCAAATTCTATAATTCAGAGCTCTATTAATATTGACTCATCTAATTCTGAAATCAACAAAAAGCCAAAAGGTACAATGAGATATTACACACACTTTGCCTCTTTATTTGTAATGCTTTTTCCATAATGATAAACTGTGGCTCTGCTGTTTTATTAACAGCAAAAACAAAACAGGAGCTGCCATTAGTAGAGTGCTTGCTATCAGCCGTGTACCAGGGGAAAGGTATATATAAACCTTTCCGATTTTCCTCCACCTCCTGCATTATCTTCCCAGCATGGAACAGAAAAAAAGTGAGAACCAGTCATTGGAAAAGGAAGAAGCGTTCTCTTTCTCCAGAAGTCTTTGTGTAAAATTTCTTTTCTGGTTGATGGCTTAGCAAAGCTCAGTCCCTGAGCATAGTAAACTTATATGGTTCTTTCTTCTTATACCAGAAACAAGCCAGAGTTGAGTGATGCAATGGATAGTTTTCTAGCATCATTGTGGAACAGGAATTCCAATCTCTCTAGTAGGTCATACTTAATGCTATTACATTCGGACTTTGGGCTTTTCAGGTATGAAATGAGTTTGTAATCCTTTCTTTGGGAGGGTAGTTCTCAAGCAGTTTTGAGCAGTGCTTGTGAAGAAAAGAGAACCTGTGTCCATTTAGTTAGATCATTTGGGTCACCCATGGCAATCAGCAGGATGGCAAATATTGCAGATAAATCCATCCACAAATCAGTCTGCAGCCTATGAAACAGCTGGCTTTCCTTGCTTAGACAGCAAAATCACTTGGTCCTTACCTTTGTCTAAATATGATTTACAAAGTGGAGTTGAGAATATTTAGTCCAAAAGTATGTACTAACTCTTAGATCTCAGGCCTAGAGCCTTTATGCCATTTTGTGTCACAGAAAAGTGACATCTTCGAAAGTAAAATAATTTACCAGGAATAACTCAAATAATGTTTGTTTTCCTATTAGTATTAAGGTGGTAAATTGGCCCAATGCTCTTAATTTTACATTTGACTTTGGAATCTTACATACTTTTAAATACAAAGTCCTAAAAGAATGTAAATCAAACTGCGTCTGAGCCAGGGAAAGCTCCAGGCCAAGGCACGGGTGCTCCTGCGAGGACGCTGGAGTGAGATGAGCCATGGTATGCTAGTGGCAAGTAATCGAATTTTTCTGCTGTTTAGATTTTTTTTTTTTAAACGTAAAATATCTAGGCATCTTGGTTATTGTCAAAGAATGACCATCTTATTCTCACAAAGCAGCCTTGCACACAGCAAGCTTCAGTTCTCAGCTGAACACGATTCATCTCTGCATGGTGGGGAAAGAGCAGGCACTGGAAGAAGCGTTAGATTCAAAAACATGTTTTCAGCTCTCTTCTCAAATAAAATACCTGGGCTCATTAGTGATAGGAAACAACTCATGACCCCCACAAACATTAACCTCCTTTCTGTCCTGAATATCCAACTTTTTATCTTTGCTTCTTATTTGAACATCTTACCCTCAAATGATGAAAACGTTCGATCTGAGAATTCTCTGTCTCTTTCCCTTTTCAAGCTTGTAACCTGCACAGGAGTTCAAGTGTGGAAAAGACCTTGACTACGAAGAGTAACGATGAGGGCTAGGAACGTGGCTCAGTGGGAAATGGGGAATTGCCAGTACGGAAAAACAAATATCAAAAGTGAAAAAGAATCTATACTAAAACACTCATAATAGTACTACTTCAAAGAAGCTATGAGCAACCTTCAGTTATCACCAGCCATAGTTAAAAATTTGGTCATATCATCACATATCTAACATTTGGCCTACAAACTGCAATGATTGAGCTGTTAAGAGTTTTTTATGCCTTTGCCAACCTATATCTTGCTACAATTATCATACAAAATCTCTGACTACCATAAATTCTTCCTCATTGTCCCTCTATTTAATTAATTTAATTTTCTATTTACAGGAAGTCAAAAGACAGTCTGCTGTACTCAAATCCAAATATACAAATTTAAGGAACTTACCCATGTATATTGAATACACTTATTTTTAACACAGGAAAAGCAATAGACTAAAATATATTCTTACCAATGCATTTCAGTTGTTTTACACTGGAATACAAATTTAGCTATTCAGCATATCACAGTTATATTTAAAATTAGATGTGGTAAGTAACTAACAAGCAAAGAAGTGGTCAATTGCTAATAAAATGAGAGAGGAGACAATCTCAAGGTCAAGTAAGATTTGTAGTCTTTCTGCAGCACAGCAGGCAATTTTTTAAACAAGATAATCCGACATCATTCCCTTCAATAAACAGCTATCAGTTCATGAGTCATTCTGTAAGCACTCAGCAACTGGACTCATAAATACTATATACCATCTGTTGCCCGAATTTGTGAAATCCTTGCCAATGACACTTTAGGCCTAAAATTTCTACCTCTTTCCTCCCCTTCCTCCGGATCATAACTAAAAGGATAACATGTTTGCAAAAACTTATAGAATTTTGTAGCTGAGACAAGAATAAACTAAAATTTTCTTTGTGATAATTTGCTCACAAAATTAATAATGTTTTTTTCTGGTTACATAATATGATCATGCTTTTCCAAAGAAAACTTCAACAAAATTTTTAGAACCTCAGTTTAAGCAAAGTTATAATTTGTTTGAAGTAGCTCTGTGTGTTGTACTTAGAATTAACTAGACATTATAGATGTGTGTAGATATATGTAATTATCTGAAGTTTGTATATAAATATGCTTTTCAGAAATCTCATAGATATATAGATATTATTTCATTTGACAGTTTTTTTTAATCTTAAACTAATAACATTTGAATTAGTCATCATGCCAGGCCCATATATTCAAATAATATGATCTCGAAAAGTGAGTGTATAAGCTGTGAATTTTTTTTACTATTTTTGTGTTAAGGTATAATTCACACACGGTAAAAGTCACCTGTTTCTCAGTAAGCTTTGAGAAATGTGTGTCATCACCTCTACGGTTAATTGTAGAATGATTCTAGTACCCACTGTACTTTGGAGTCAACAACTGCCTCCATGTGTTTTCTGCACTATAGTTCTGTTTGAAAGCATGTTATATAAATGGTTTATAAAGTACATAGTTCTTTGAGTCTATCTTCTTTCACTTAGAAAATGCATCTAAGCTTCTTTGATGTAGGTTTGTTCATTCATTTTTACTGATGAGTATCATTCCACTGTAGAAATCTACCACTATTTGTTTTTTCATTTATTAACTGAAAGACATTAGGTTGTTTTCAGTTTGAGACGATTACATATAAAGCTGCTTAACATGTAGTAATAAAATATAAATATTTTTTAAATCCCCATGATTCTTTGTGCATCTAATGCAATCTTTGGTTTTGATTGTGATTTTATTCCAAGGAAAAAGTCAAATCACAGAACATCCTTTATCTTCTCAGTTGAGTGTTTTGCTTTCAACTCACCAACTTTCTGAGTTTCTGAAATTTAACTTGACTTGAGACACTACTTTTGCAAAGTCCATGAATAGACACGGTGCAATTTTTTTCATGTCTTCAAGAAGCACTGCCAAATTTCCCTGATGCATGGATAACTGATCCTTTCTTCCTAAGTTTCATGGAGGAATGCAGAATATGAAACTATAGAATGCTAAGAACAAAACAAGGTCTTAGTAAAGTTGCTGTAACCTGTAAGGAACTAGCTCTCATCTATTTTTCCAGCTCTGTTGTCTTTTTCCAGCTACCTAAACTGGATTCCTTAGTTACAATTTGTAATTTTTTTTTTTTTTGGTACCAGGGATCGAACTCAGGACCTCGTGCGTGCCAAGCAGACACTTGTGCCGCTGAGCTAAACCTCAGGCCCCCTTAGTCACCATTTTTAAAAATAATTGCTTTAATGTCTTAGTGGTTTTTTTTAGCATATTAACAAAGTTGTGTACCTATTGTCACTAATTTTTGAATGTTTTTATTACCCAAAAGAAACCTCATGCACTTGAGAGTCACTTCTATGTCCCTCTATCCAGCCCCTGACAATCACTGTACCATTTCACTCTCCTGTCACCAGTGTGAGCATCCCAGTTTCTCTACACCCTCATAATACTTTCTATTTTCTGCCTTTTCAATTGAAACACTCAGTTGTTCTAAAGTGACATATAGCTGTCTAATAATATTGAGTATTTTTCAATATTGGGTTATAGACTATTTGTATAAATTTTTTGGAGAAATGTTTATTATATCACTTGAAGGTTTATAAATTAGGATACTTATGTTTTTGTTATTAAATTTAAAATTTAAATAATTTAGATACAAGTCCCTTATCATATATACAATTTGCAAATATTTTCCCCCATTCCATGGATTATCTTTTATGTTCATGATTTCCTTTGAAGCAAAAAGATTTTAATTTTGATGAAATCCAAATTTATTTAGCATTTTAAAAATATTCCTTTATTTAGGAAGTAACCTACACACATTATTTCCATAGTTTTCCGTATTAGAATTGGAATTTATTGACTAGGATTATCAGACATTGTTGGTATGTGGTTCAATTTACCACCAAGTCACTGATACTTCTAGAGAATAATCTGTCCTAGTTTCATGAAGAAAAGCAAGCTAGAAATGTGGATTTCTTTTCACAGTATATTGTTTCTAGCAAAGCATTATTGTATCTGTTGTCTTTCTTCCAAATTTCAGGAAGAGTGAAATTTATATCCAGTTAAAGATATCACCACTGATTAGATTTTTACCCTACAATGACTTAAGGATTTTTGGTAATTGAAACAGAGTTTTAAATTAGGGTGCTCAATCTGCTGATGTTTTTGTGTTATTAAAATGAATACAATGGCTGCAAATACAAACTATTGAAATGTATAGATATTATTCAAGACATCAAATGGTTTTGGACCAATTATCTGGAAAATTGCCTCTTCTTTTCTATCTTGTGCTTTAGTAAACAGAGCTCTAGCAAATAAATTACTTTTCTCCCCTGAAAATTAGGACTCTAATACTAATTTCTTCCTCATTTTAAGGGACTAATGCTGTTCTTGAGAAATACTCATGCTTTGCCTCAGAACTGCTAGAATGACAGTGTGGAGAGTACAAATTATCTTTGGTCAGGAAAAACTCTTCACGGGCCAGGGATGTAGCTCAGTGGCACAGTACCTGCCTGGCAAGTGTAAGGTCATGAGTTCAATTCCCAGCACTAAATAAATGAACAATGTAGGGAAAAATCTTCATTGTGTTATATTATACATAGCTTACAAATAAACAACAGATTGACTTTTTTCAGACATAACAAAAATGTTTGAGGACCCTGTGCCTGTCAGAGAAGTGTTCAGCAGCTTCTCTAACCCACACTTTAATATAGAATCTTCTTGGAGTTAAACAGTTAGGATCAACTTAAAATCTTGTCTTTATGAATTCCACAGATTAGTAATCATTTCTCCATGCTCTTGTGCCTCTTTGTTCTATTCTCAAGAAAATACTCTTAGTGTAGTGTTTGGGAAATACTTATTTTAAAGAAGAAATTCTTTGGTCACACCTCTGAAGATGAGAACATATCCCAGCATGACAAGATCTACAATTTATTGTCTAGAAAATATATACCATATATAATGCATGTATTTATATCTTCAGGGAAAAATGAATGGTTTAAGGAAGTCAATTACTTTTCAGAAAAGCTATATTGTCACTGCTGTGTTTTTATATTGTCTTTTTCTTTTCAAACATTTGAAACCATAAAAGCAGCTAGATGACAACTCCTGCATCGAAAAACCAACAATATCATTGGGTACATGTATGAAGAAAGTGCTGATAATTTTTTCATGCTATGTAATTTCATAATCTAATATGAACTGTGCTGAGATAGAATATTCCTCCCTTGAATACTTTTCTGGGTAAATTGAGGTAAAAAGCACAAAGCAGAATTTACTCTGAAGTTGGATAAATTATATAGTCATAAGGTATATAAAAACAAAAGAAAATTATTCAAAAATAAGTTTCACAAACATCCAAAAGATTTCTTAATGAATAACTGTGTGTGGAAAATAGCAAGGTTTGCTAAATATTTTCTTTTCACCCATCCAAAATGTGAATGAGCTTATTTTGGAAATTACAATTCTTATAACTAATAAACGTAGCTTGAATTTATTTTTAGTTCTAAGTGCTGAGAAATATGACTTAGATTTAAGTTCTAAATCCTCCAGTCATTTTAAAAAATCAAATTTATTTTAGTAAATGTTTAATCCATTTAGTATTTATCTTGTTTAATGTCAAAGTATCCATTACCCTTTGGGTTTTTTGTTTGTTTTTTGAGACAGAGACTTGCTATGTATTTGAGACTGGGCTTGATCTCACTGTGGAGCCCATGATGGCTTCAAACTGAGGTTATCCCCCTGCCTCCTCTGTAGGTGCTGGGGAGGTAAGAAATTAGAGCATGGTCAGCCAACTGTGCAAATGGAAGTGACCCATCAGTCATAGAGACCCAGGACACATGTGTCCAAGCCTTGCACCTGGGACCAATCATAAAATGCTATTTTCTATTCTTTGGAATGAGATCAAGCACATTTTTCATAGGATGGCCTAGATAGGACGGTCAGCCTGAGAAATGGATGGTACAAAAGAGGATGACCATTAACCTGCTGGCCACTGTGAGGTCTCTCTTTTGGTGGTCCACTCCCACTCTTCAGGATGTACTCCTTTCCTTGTCTTTAATAATGTAAAACTTCACTACTTTTTGTGTGTGTCTTGAACAATTCTTTGCTCAGGGCAAGAACCTGGAAAGGCTTCAGAGCATCCTTGAGCCCCAGTAATGCTGGGATTACGGGCGTGTGCCACCATGCCCAGCAAAGCCTGCAGCAACTGGTATTTCCAGGTAGTCTACCAGCCAAATGCTAACCAGGCCTGGCCCATTTAGCTTTTGAGATCATGTTCAAGGTGGTATGGCAGTAGGTCATTTTGGTTTGACTCGTACATCTTTGGGATCTGTTATCTTTGGCACAATGATTCCTTCTTTCTCAGATGCTTATTTGTGTTGAAAAAAAAAAAAACTCTGATTTAAAAAAGAGTATTTGGTATCTTTTCAGCACTCTCTGGCTTTGTTTTCCATTATCCAAGGAGCAAGCTATCAAAAATTAATGTTCAGAGATGACAAGTACCTTGGTTATTCAAGTCAGTAATAGAAATAATAATTTTTTCATGGGTTTTGTACTTCCAGAACTGTGAATTATTCACAAAGTGCCAGTAGGGATAAAAATCAGCTTGATGACAGATTTGAGCCAGCACCAGAAAACTTGCTAAGGAAAGCTGCAATGTAATAGAACCTAAAAATTTAGTCATGTGGTTAAAAAGTGTCTCTGATTCTTTAGTCTTGAATTTAGATTCCTCAACTTTTTAAATTACAACTTACAAGCAAGGAGAGCTAATTATTTGCTGAACTTGCTTTGACCTTTCACGTTGAATTATTAAAGACAGCAAGCAGTCCCTAGGTATCTCCCATGAAAGAAGAATGGTGCTTTTTCCAAGAATTTGTACTTTTGATTTTGAGACAGAATTCACAGAGCAATCATTTACTTAGCCCTATATATGTAGCCATGGCCCGAGAAACCAGTGCCACAGTGAATGTGTTCCTTTGGCTCAAGGTAGCAAGGAGGTGCCTGACAGCCTTTCCTGTTGTCTGTGCTTCGAGGAGTCCCTTCATTTAGAGTGGCCTCATTTGTTTCCAAGTAGCAACATCCTATCTAAACCTGCTTTCCCTTTAACCTAGGCCCATGAGAGAAGAGGGCACTGATAACATATGAATCCGAAGAAGGGCGCTGACATTAAAAGTCACACAACCCGTTTGTTCCTCTCCAAGTGATTTCTTAGGGGTGTGGTGAATCTCTTTGATCTGGTTCCAGCAAAGTACCTTTCAGCAGTCCACAATTAAAAGGATCAAAAACTAGTAAAAAAAAAAAAGAATTCGGTAAGCCAATTCTAAGTAAGGCTGAGTGGTAAAAATGAGAAAGGATGGCCAGAAATACTAAAAAGAAAATTCAAGTGGGTGAAAGAGGAGAAACTAGTGGGAGAAAATCAGTTACAGCTTTTAGATTCTGCAGCCACAGTAAATGAACATAAAGAAACAGCCTGGAAAAGCCCACGTTGTTTAACAAATGGGAAAAGAGTGAGGATTTCATAAAATGTTTCAAAATACATGAATGTCCTACACTCAACTCTTTATACAAACTAAGTTTAAGTTACTAATCTGTCATCTTTTTTTTCAGTGTCCTTTTTTTTAGTGCTTCTATTTCCTTATTATTTTAGGAAAAATTACTTTACAATAAGACTTCTGAGGTTGTAATAGTATGACCTGTCTAGTTACACTAGAAGATAATACTCAAAAAAAAAAAAAAAAAAAACTGAGGACACATAAGTTATTCAAGTGTTTTCTTTTTCTCACTCTATTTATATCCTCTGATGAGAATAAAAGCAGGTAACTTAATCAGGATTGTGTGAGTGTGTGTGTGTGTACATCTAAGAAATCAAGGACTAGTTGGACATAAAAGTAATGTAAGTTGAACATGTTTATGCCTCTGTGAAAACCAAGATTCCATATGACTGCACATCAAACAAGGTCCAGCAGGGTCCAGAAAAGAACAGTTTTAGCAAGAAAATAAAAGAGAAATCCATACTGCCATAAACAAAAACAAATCAACTTAGATCTATGCAGCATGTGACTTCAGTTAACATTTTCAGAAATGGTAACTTGGGTGAGGGCAGCATTTTTACAGCTTGCATTTGCTGAGAACCTCCTCAGCAAACCAATCCTCTTTAACATGGTTCGACATCTTTTTCTTCTCCAGCTTGAGCTCCTTAATCTGGAGTCACCCCCTCCTCCACTGTATTAAAGTTCTAGCCATCTCGAACCTCTTTCAGTGCTCCCTCCAAGATTTTGATATTGCAGGATTTTGATCTCAGTTAGTTATTATTTCCTCTGAACTTTTCTCCTGAGTCAGCTAATCAATAGAAGGCATCCCCTGAAGTAAACCTAATTGGAGGTGCCTTTATAACATTAGCCAGTTTGGCTTGAGACAAATTAGACCACTACAATTATCTCCTGCATGGTATTCGGTTTGGAAGTTAATATAAAAGATAGGGAGAAAAATAAAGTTAGCTGTGGTGTTAGTGTGACACATCCACAGTACACCATTTGCATGGTGAATTAATAACCATAAGCATAATTTTTAAAAAAGACCTCCAGCCTTTTGAAAATGAAAGAGACACTCAGCAAGAAGCAAATGTACATGGTCATGTGGCTTGAGGAAGACAAAGAACAAGAAATCAGTTGTCTTTTTTCCTGCCAGCTCTTATTTCCTGTTCTTTGATTTTCCTGTAATCTTTCATGAATTTCACTGACATGTAAAATTAGGACTTGCAAACCAGGTGTGGTGGCACTTACCTGTAATTCTAGTACATTGGAAGGCTGAGGCAGAGGACTGCAAATTCAAGACTAGCCTGGGTTACTGAGTTATTTAGCATGACCCTGTGTAGAATGACAAATGAAAAAGGGCTGAGGGAGGTGCAAGGTATAAAAGTCCTTGCTTCAATCCCCAGTACCACAGAACAAAAATAAAAGTGATTGTTGATTTCTGATATGCTTAATGGGCTTGTTACTAATATTCAAATGATTTTTGACAAAAAAAAATAATACCTTCTTTGTGGAATTGTACAGCTCTGTCCTTCCAGCATCACATTTGCTGTCTTAGTTACTTTTCACTTGTTGCTGAGACAAAATACCTGACACCAAAAATCAGGGAATGAAAGGTTTATTTCTTACCATTTCTTGGGAGTTTCAGTCCATACTCAGTTGGCTCCAAGGCAATGTGGCATGGCGGGACTGCCATTCATGACCACCACAAACAGCAAGGTGCACTGGTGAGAGAGAGCTGGTGGAAGTGAGCAAGAGGAAGACCTGCCTCCCTTACACTGTATCTCAGCTCCAGCCTTGGGCAGGTGCAGCACTCACATCACCATCAAAAGTATATGTGGACTTGGGGGTACATAGTATCACCCAATACATTCCACCCCTGGACTCCCAAGGACTCAAGTACATCCTTAATACAAAAGACATTTAGTCCATCTCCAAGAGTTCCCAAAGTCCTAACAGTTTCAGCACCATTGAAAAATCCAAGTCTCAAATCTCCTCCAAGATCTATGGCAAACTCTTAACTGTAACCCCCTGTACAAATGAAAATGAGGTTAAACACTTCCAACATATACAGGCACAAGATAAACATTACCATTCCAAAAGTTACAAACAGGTGAATACAAAGCATTGGAACCAAAGCAAGTCCAAAATTCAGCAGGGCAAACATTAACTCCTGGAGTTCTCTGCTCAGCATCTGAAGTAATCTGGTTGCAAGCTCCAAAAGGCTTGAGTGATTCCAAACTGAGGCACTTTCAGGGGTCTTAACTTCCTCAGCTTTCCTTGGACCATCCAAGTTCCTTGGCTTCACCCTTACATCTTTACACATTGCTCTCTGCAGGTGAGGCAGAAGCTGCCTTAGCCTTTTCTTGTACTTAAAACCAGTGCCATGTGCTGCCAAGGTCTGCTGCAGGCTGGAGCAGTAGCCAGGCTTTCCCCTCTCTTGGCTGTTGGGGTTGACTGTCTGGATCACTGAGCTCTCTGAACCTGATTGTGAGGAACAGCTTCTCTATGCCACCATCATTCTGGAATCTGGGGTGACTGCTGCCATTCTGGGACCTGATGCAGCCATGACCCTTTTAAAACCTCCTGTGACCTTTGTCGCCACTCTGGGATGTGGCACTCTGCAGCTTTTTCCTCCAAGCAAACTCTTTCACTTTTGAAGGCCTAAGGCTATAAAGGGTGGAGGCCCGCTTTCCGGGATGCCCCCAGACCATCTTTTTTAATCCTTTGTTCCTTCTCAGCAATCAAGGTCTCAGCTTGATCTTCACAGTCCACAGCTTCCTGGCCAAACTCATGTTTTAAATCACCTTGCTGTGCTCTTTGTTCTTGATTCTCAACATAAATCTGGCTAAGAGCCCCCAACAAGAGCCAGGCCACCATTTCAACATTTGGCTGCTCGTAATTTCTCTCTGTAAACTAATCAGGCCTTTGCCCTTAATCTCAGTCTCAGGAAAAGTCTCTGGGCATGGGCAGAATGCAGACAAACTTTCTTCCAAGCTGTAACACACATGCTGTGGAGTCCAACACCCAGTGCAGTCCTTCTTCCCCACAGAAACCTCCAGAGCTTGGTCCTTACCGACAGGCTTCCTATCAGTCTTCTGTTCTCCTGGGTTCTGACCAGAATCTCCCATACAGAATAACCTAAGCTGCTCCAGCTCTATGCATGTAGACGACATCTCTGAACCTTTCCAAACCCTTCCCACAAGAGCCTGATCTTTACCAGCAGGCTTTCTATCTGCCTTCTGGTCTTCTGAGCTCAGACCAGAATCCCCCATGCAGAACAGCCTAAGGTTTTCCAGCTCTATGCATGTAGGTGACATCTCTGCACCTTTCCAAATTCTTCCCACAAACCTTTTCCAAAGGCTCTCGGACCACATAGTCAGGAATAGTCACAGCAATGACCCCACGCCTGGTACCAAATTCTGTCTTAGTTACTTTTCACTCTTTGCTGAGACAAAATACCTGACACCCAAAATTAGGGAAGAAAATGTTTATTTCTTACAGTTTCTCAGGACTTTCAGTCCATTCTCAGTTGGCTCCAAGGCAGCATGGCTTAGCGGGGCTGCCATTCATGGCCACCACAAACAGAAAGGCACGTAGGCAAGAGAGAGCAGGAAGAAGCGAGCAAGAGGAAGACCTGCCTCCCTTACACTGTATCTCAGCTCCAGCCCTTGGCATTCACATCACCATCAAAAGTATATGAGAACTTAGAGGTACATATTATCACCCAATACACTTGCCATTCATTTTCTGTTTTTTATTCCTTAACCAGGATTTTTTCACTGTGCTCTTTCACCATTAGAATAAGAGCTGTGTGTACCAGGGTCACAACTTGCAGCATGATGCATTGAACATGTGAGACAATAAACATTTGTTGAATTAATGAACAATTTCTTACATAATTCCTATTAATATTACTTGACTGTGGTGCACCATGGGTATTCTCTCCTCAGGTTGTCCAAAATTTCAAGTGCTAACCTTTGATGTGCAAGGTGTAACAACAGGAAAGAATTCTTCATGAAGGGAATAATGCCAAACGTTCTTAATGAATTTGTGTAACATCAGCTTATGTCACATTGGAGATCTAAGTAGGTCTCATGTTGTCCCTTCTCCCTATCTCATTTCCAGACAGTAAAAATACAGACCACTTGTCAATATAAACCTTGGAACATGAAGTCTTTCTTTGTATTATTGGGGATTGAACTCAGGGCCTTGCACTGAGCTACATCCCTAGTCCTTCTTTTATTTCTATTTTCAGGCAAGGTCTTGGCAAGTTGCCCAGGCTGGGCTGCAACATGTGATCTTCCTGCTTCAGCCTCCCAGGTAGCTGGGATTTAGGCATATGCCAACACATAGCTGGAAACATGAAGCTTTTGAAAAGAATTCAATTCTTTTGTTTTACAACAGGATCTTGGTTTCTTACTTGGTTGAGGATCAGAATCACCTGGAGAACTTTCAAAAAATACAGATTCACAGATCCCACAACAAATTCCATTCACATTTGTATAAAACTTTTTGAATGATTCTGAATGCTAAGGAAGTTTCTTGACTTTGATGACTTGATTGACTTTGATGTCTTAGGCTAAGTTTCAAAAACATCTTTAGTAAAGAAAGAAAAGGAGTCTGAAATGTTTTATTATGGAGAAGAGGTGAATTTTGGGTCCAGTAGATAATCTCTCCACCTATAAGTGAGTGACAAGTAACAAACAGCAAGCAGACAGGCCTGTCCAGAGGAATAACAATGAAAAGAATGGACTAGGGGAAGATACCAGAAAGAAATGAAGTCAACAAGCTTTCTCCATTGATTTGGATAGAGAAAGTATAGAGGAGTAGTAACAGACAAAAGTATAGTAGATCAAGTCAGGAAAAAAAAGAAAAAGACAAGATAAATTTGTGAAACTAATGTTTTTCATCTACTTGCCAATTAAGGCTCTGAGATTTTGTTGTTCTTCAATCATCAGGCAAGGTAGAGTAACCCAAGAAAAGCTAGAGCAAAAGAATAACATCATGTTCAGAGTGGAAAACTCAGCATGGGAAGGCTGTCAACTCTTGCCAAACTGACTATTGGTTTAATGAAATTCCTATCCAAAATTCAGCAAAGATTTTTTCTGTAAATATAAATAAGTATTTGTATAGGAAGATGCATGACTTAAAATAGCTAAAACAACTTTGAAAATAACATAATAAAGTTGAAGAAATCACTTTTCCAGACATCAAGATTTATATAATTGGCAAAAGAGACTATAGTAATGATAGACAAATCACTAGATCACAGGAACAGAATAGAAAAACAGAAATAGACCCAAAAATATATGTCCAATGAGTTGTTTAAAGAGACAGAAAAGGAATTCACTGTATGATGAAAAATTTTTTGAATAAATGATGCCAGTGATTATACATCCCAGAGAGAAATTCTAAAACCAAAAGCAAAAATCTCTAGCCTAACATCATATTTCAAGCAAAAATTAACTCAAAATAGACCATGGACTAGAGTGTAAAACATAAAACTGTATGTTCTTTTAAAAAATAAAAAGTATAGAAATCTTCAGAATCTAGCTGACTGAATACTTTTTGATCTTACCATTAAAAGTCTAATCCATAGAGGAAAAATAGATAAACTGAACCAAATCAAAATGCAAACTTTTACTCTATGAAGTACATGTAAAAGAACTAAATATTTGTATTCCATATATTTAACAAAAGACTTTAATTTGGAATATATAAGACTTTGACAATTTGACAGCAAAAAGAAGATAAAAATATTTTTCATTGATGATCATGGCAAAGAAAATATATGGAAAGATATTCAACATCTTTAGTTATTAAGGAAATGTAAAGTAAAACTATAATGACATATCAGTACACAAATAGTAAAATGACTAAAATAAAAATTAGTGATAACAAATTCCAATGAAGATGCAGAAAAACTGAATCATTCATACTGCTGGTGACTATGTAATATGGTATAGCTACTTTGAAAATTGGCTTAGCAATTTGCATTAAACTGAACACACACTTGCCATGCCACTCAGCAAAAGAACTCCTGGGCATTTGTCCCAGATTAATAAATACTTGTGTTTCCACAAAATCACTTATAAGAATAGTTATCACATCTGTATTCATAGCAGTCTCACACTGAAAAAATCTTAAATGTCCTTTGATGGGTGAATGGTTAAACTAATCATGATACATTTACACCATGGAATATTGCCAGGCAGTGAAAAGGAGCAAAATGTACACAATGTGATAGACAGATTAATGTTCCCACCTCCCCAAAACATGTATAGCTGTATATTCTCTAATCCCCAGAACCTGTAAATATTTAACATATGGCAAAGGGTTCTTTGCAAGTGTCATCAAGGTAATGGATCTTGAAATAGGAAGGTTATCCTGGATTATGAAGTGAGTACAACCTAATCACATGAAATCATATAAGCAGAAATTTTTCTCTGACTGGCATCAGAGAGGGCTGTAGCACAAAGAGAAATCAGAGGATGCCAAAGTTGAGAGGGACTCTGTCTGCCTTTGTTGGAGGTGGACCACAGCAAACACAGAGAAGATGCTAACAGTGCCCATAAGTGAAGACGGGCTCCAGGGAGACGGGCAGCAAGGAAATGGGAACCTCAGTCCTAATTCTGCAAAACACTGAATTTAGTCAAAATCCTGAGTGAACTTGAAAGCAGTTTCATGAACTCAAAGCCCTTAGAACTGAATGTAAGCCTGGGATTAAGCTTTGAGAGATTCTAAGTAGAAAGTCCAGTTGAGCCACCCTGTACCCACACTGCATCTATGGCAACTAGTTCAACAGCAATAGAAATTAAAAAAAAATAAATTAATACATGCAGCCTTGGAAGAATCCCAAGAGATGTGTATGCCAGCTGAAAAAAGCACTTCTCAAAAGGTTCCATACTGAATGATTCCATTTATATAATGTTCTCAAAATGACAGAGGAGTGGAGAGTAGATTAGTGGCTGCTAAATAGTGGGAGAAGGATGAAGGAGTGACTACAAACGATCAATGTAATGAACTCCTGTGCTGATGAAATTATTCTTGTTATTTGCCTATAGTGGAGACTAAGTGAATCTGGCATGTGAATTGCATGGAACTAAAACATGTATATGTCCCTGCATATACAAATGAGTGCATACAGAATAAGAAATCTGAGTAAGGGTAATATCATGGTCAATATCCTAGTGGTGATATTGCAGTATAGGTATGTGAGACATTGCCTTTGGGGAAACTGGATAAAAAGTATTATTGGAAAGGTGTATTTTTAGAGTGATATATAAATCTATAAGTACCTCAATATCAAAAAGTTAATTTAAAAGATTTAATAGATATAAAATGTATATTTTAAGTTAGTGGCTTATTATGTTTATTCATGATACAGAAACCATTATCTCATTTTAAAAATTGTTATAGTGAAAACAACAGGATTACCTACAGCTTATCATCATCATTTTGACCTCAAAATGAGCTGAGAACTAAGGTGAAATTCTTATTTGTCACTTCTTGTCATTCATTAGCACTTGCCTCATGAGAGCTGTCTCTAGCCACAGTTTTTCTGCAGCCATCTTTTTAATATTGGTGCCTACTTTGTGACCATTAGTTTACCTAAAAGTAGGTTATAGAATTTACAAATCTGCTTAGGATATGTTGGTTTCCTATTGCTGCTACAACAAATTATAAAAAAATCTATTAGCTTAAAATAACACACACTTATTATTTTACCATTCTGGAATTTGGAAGTCCAAGATGGGTCTCACTGATCTAAGATCACATGTTCCTTGGGAGCCCTACAGAGCAATCTGTTTTCTTGTCTGCTCCAGCTTCCAGGAGCTATGACTTCTTGGTTTACAACTCCTTCCAGCAATATATAACTTTGATCTTTCCTTCCATAGTCATATCTGCTTTCTTGCCCTTCTATATTTATTAATTCTCAAATGATTACCATGTGCCCAGTCAGAAAATCCAGCATAATCTTCCCAACTCAAGATCCTTTGTTTGATTACATCTTTTGTCATGATTAGATTGTGGACATATGTTGGGGTTATTGCTCTGCCTGTCACACAGGACATACACAAACTGTTACATAATGTAACGTGCAGAGTGTATACAGACATGTGAGGATACCACTGTCACCTGTCTGCTATGACACTCAGATGCTTTCCTTGTGGTGTCTTATGTACCAAATGCCATGTCCATGTCACATGCAGACTTAGAAAAGGTATGATTAAATATCATTAGAACTTAAAAACCTTTTCATGTTTTTGTTGGTTTAAGCTTAATTATAAATAGCAGTGCTAATATTCTCTGTCCGTGCTTCTGATTACTTTCAACATCGCTTAGGTTGGATGCCTCTAGTTGGAATTTATAACTCTTTAAAGCTGTTCAGCCATGCACAATTTAAAGATTGTTTTTCATAGAGTATCTTAGGGTTGGTTTGGATTGCTATTACAAAGATACCATAGAGAAAGTGAATACAACGTTTATTTCTAATAGTTCTCGAGTCTAGGAAGTCCAAGATCAAGGTATTATTTGTTGGTTCATAGATTGCCATTTTCTTGCTGTTTCCTTCCTTATGTGATAGAGTATGACAGAGTTCTTGGGACCCCTTTAAAAGGGCATCAATTCCGTTCATGAGGCCTTACCCTCATCACTTAATTACTCACACTTGCCCTGTCCCTTAATATCATCACCAAGGGGGTTAAGATCTTGACATATGAATTTTGAGAGAGATGCAAATATTTAGTTCACAGCAGAGATTATTTCATTTTTGTGCTGTCATTAATTCCATGCAAACAGCACAGCAAGGTAGAACACAATCTCCAAATTACAGATGAGGTGACTTAAGCTGAGAGAAGCTGAGTAACTTGAATAAGGACAAATTTAGAAAGAGCTGAAAAGAATTACAATTGTGTATTATTACTTCCAGCTTAATAACAACACTAAGAGTGGTAAAGTGTAAAAATTTCAGTTTCTAAGGAGAAAACATTCCAAATTTTGGAAGACAGCAGCAGGAATAGCAATGAAAGCAAACAGCCTGCTCAAAACAGTGATTTTTGCATTATCTACTGACACATAACCGACGTCCACACGCTCAGAGTCTGCAAGAGCAGGGCCAGGTTTAATGTCTGAAATCAAAACTGGTGCAGTTAGAAGTCAAGACTGTACCAAAAAGGAAAGTCGTTTTGTTCTGAGCAGTTTTCTTTCATATTTTATGAGGTCACAAATAGTTCTAGAGCCTTTCCTCACGTCTTTTATTTGGAAGGGACATTACAAATGATACTGAGTCAGTGTCAGACATTCTTTCTCCCCTAATGGTTGAGAGCATTCCAAAGGACACAAGGTTATTTTTATTCACTGAGGCTTGGGAGTCAGTAAGAAAAGATCCTCCGCGCTGATGTCCTTCTGATGAAAAGTACAAATGCATTCTTGAGCAATCATGAAAGGAAGACAAGCTCAAGCAAAATCAGGGAAATGCAGATGTAATTACACAGGGAATCATAAGACACGATGCTCGACATAATTTGATACTGCATGATTGAGCAGCAGAGGAAAATGGAAATTTGTAACTGAAAAATACTGGTAGCTAGGCCTCATTTGAAAGGAGATTTGAAAGATTCAATGGACAGATTACCTAGAATGGAGATTAACTCTGACATTGAGTTATTTTACTATTTAACTAAATGCTAATTTTGGCCGCATGCATTATTTTATATATTCAACTCATAGATTGTCAACATTGATTTTTACCTTGTGGAAGAGCAAATTATTTGGACCTGTAAATAGCTTTTAAGCCACAAATAATAAAAACCAAATATTTGAAAGTAATATCCAGAATATGTTTACAGAGTATAAACATTTCTATTTGCTAGTGTAATTACTCATTTGCAAGAGTTCTATTTACAAGCCAAATCTCTTAATCAATTTACTTGGAAAATAACATTGAGGTCACATTACATTAGCAAGGAAAAATAGAAAGTAGAATTAATTACCTTGATGCTACAGACTAGAGTAAACAAATGACTCTTCAATTCTCTGATTCTTTCTGATGAGGTTTTTGGAGTTCGAATGATCTGAACTACATCGTTACTGAATTCTCTATTGCTAAGCCAGGAGATGTAATGATATGTAAAAATATGATGATATATAAGAATCAATAAGTGAAATTTTCACACAAAGACATTTTTGTAACTGCTATCTAGCTGACTCGCCAGAAGGTGCCTTACTCAACACACACTTCTAAAATATT
>RJWM01015193.1:0-48450 GCA_004363535.1 Dasyprocta punctata
GTTTTACCATGTTCTTCTTGGTTATTTTCCATCAACAGGAAAGCTACTCTGCACAGACACCTGCATTTTTATGGACACTTGTACAGAAGTGTGATTGGAGGATGGAGGAGAATTACCTAATAGTCGTGAGCTTTGAGAAACCTAGCAGGGCTTGGTTTCTTCAAATTCTTCTCGACATCTCTCTTTCTTGAAAGATGATGATTCTCCTTTCCTCCAGCAGGTTGTGTTTCAAATGAATGTTTTATGACCTATTTTAGAGGAATAGTAGAGAAGTATTTTAAGAGTAGCTTTCCTGGAGAAAGGCAGGAGAAGGTCATGGAAACATTTTACTTTCTGCTATTTCTTTTAAACACCAAGATGTCATATTTTGGAGTAGCATGTTTTAAATCTCAGTACCAACTTACTTCATGATCTTGCCTTTCTCAACATTGTCTTGGTTTTGTCATCTTAATTAGTTCAGTAAATACATGTTTGATGATTTATAAGCCTTGTGCAGTGATAAAGGGTCTTAGAGGTTTTTATCTTAAAAATGTAAGGGAAAAAATCTTTCTATATATTTCGACTCATGGAAATTCAAACCTCAAGTGATCATTGAAATTCCACCCACCACCATTTTCTTAATTATTTCCTTAGTTTGGGCTCCCTGATGTAGACCTGGTGACAAAAATTCAAACTAAGTAGTTTATTTGGAAAGAGAAGTAAACAGTGGTTGAAAAATGGAGAAGGCACAACAGGGAAAGCAGCCAACAAAAGGTGGTGGAGTTTAATCTTGCTGAACAGATATTTGAATGCCATTCTAAAAAACTCTTAAATTCTGGCTGAGAGTTGATGCCAAGGATTTTAATTCCATGATATTTCTGTCTTGCATCATAAGCAAGAAAAATGTAATTTGGCAGGAAGCCTCCCAGCAAAAATGGCAGGTACTGGGAGCTGGATGCTCTACTGAATTGCCTGGAGGGAATAAAGTAAGAAAGTCTGTACAGGCCAACCATATTATCTGTAAAATATATTATATACATGGCAATTTATAAAAACTGCCTATTGGTAAAAACATATTACGTAATAAAAAATGAAAGTTTAAAGTAGGACTAAGTTAAACTGAAGGACTTTTCATTACATTTTAATGTCCTTAATCCCACCAGTTTCAAATTATTTGGGGGGGGTAATATGCAACATAAATACAGTTATGGTTTGTGTCTAGATGTCCCCTCAAAGTCTCATACAATCATAGGACTTTTTCAGAAGTCACTGATTCTAGATCATGCAATGCTGAGATTAAGTGGTTGTGATTAGTAAATCGGTCCATTGATTGGATTGGAGTAGTTCTAGTTATGATTAAGGATATGAGTGCTGTACCTTCCCTATGGGGGAGGTAGCCTGCATACAATGAAAAGGATAGGAAGAGTTTTTTTCTCACCCTTATTTCCTTTGTTACCTTGTGGGTGACAAGAACTGTTCTCTGGGATGCCACTCTGTCATGCCACATTACCTCGTAGTCAGCCCACTATGGACTGCAACCTCCACAAAGTGCAAGCTAAATAAACATTTCCTCCCTCAACTTTGGGCATCAGATATTTTGTCTTGGCAATGAGAAAAGTAACGAAAAGAGAATTTGGTACCAGAGAAATGGGGTTTTGCTATGGCTATACCTGACCATGTCATCCAGGAGCCTTTGGGAAAGGCTTGTGGGAAGAGCGTAGAAAGGTTCTAAAATGTAGGCTGGAAAAGTAGAGCTGCAACACCTTAGGCTGTACTTTACAGGAGATTCTGGGCAGAGCTCAGAAGATCGGGGAGCCAGGAAAGACCAGGATCAGGACGTTTCTGCAAGGAAGAAGGGCTGTATTAGATGCTGGACTCCAGATGATGCATGTTTTCCCTGGCAGAAAGTTTGTCTGCATTTTGCATGTGTCCAGACACTGAATGAGACTTAGATTGAGGGCAGCAGACTAATGAATCTGGCAGAAGAAGCTTCAAAGAAGTCTAATATTGAGGCAGTGGCATGGCTGCTGTTAGGAGATTTTAACCAGATCTATGATGAGAATCAAGAACGGAGTCCTGAAGCATGATTTAAAATGTTGCGAGTCTGACCAGAAAGGAAGTTCTAGTAAAGCTGTGGACTGCAAAGATAGAGCAGAGAATATCTCAATTGTTGAGAAGGAACAGGGGAACAGAAAAGATGGCCCTAGGCTATCACAAGAAGCAGCAGACTCCATGCTTCATAGCCTTAAAACTGCAGAAGTTAAAGACTTTGCTCTGAGAAGAAAACACAGAGCCCGTGTCACAGAATGGCAGTGGCCTAGGGAAGCTGTTCCTCATGATGTGGTTGATAGACAATGGATTCCTACAGCTAAGAGATAAGTAAGCCTGGCTACTTCTCCAGCTGGCGGCAGACCTCGGCATCGCCTACCTTGCTTTGGCTTAGGTATACGCAGAATGCAAAAATTGTGGAGTCAGGAGAACTTCCACATAGAATTTAGAAGAAGGCCTGGGAGAGGAAATGTGACCCTGAGAGGGCAGTGTGTGAAGCTATGAATGTGAAACCAAAGGTGGAGGGAAAACCTCAGAAGTTTGGAGAACACAGAAATTTGACTCATCTGAGGAAATCTGCAAGGAGGGAACAGAGTAGACCCAAGAAAGCAGCTATGAGATCTATAACCACTGGAAGTGCTGTAGGGGCAGAACCACTCCAAGTCTTTTGGAATTCATATCTTGCCACAGATTGCCTGGGATGCAGCACATGGAAATATAGGGCTTAGTGTTTGCTCTGCTGGGTTTTGGGTTTGCTTTGGTCACATTCCTTGGTATGTCCCTGTTTGTAACTTTTGGAATGAAAATGTTTATCTTGTGTCATTGAATGTTGGAAGTGTTTAACTTTCTTTTTGTTTGTACAGGGGCTCACAGGTAAGAGTTTGCCCCAAAACTCAGAGGAGACTTTTGACTTGGACTTTTCAGTCATGCTGAAACTGTTAGAAATTTGGCAACTCTTAGAGGTGGACTAAATCCTATTTTTTTTTTTTTTTTTTTTGTAAAGGAAGGTACATGAATCTTTGGGAGACCAGGGGCAGAATGTTATGGTTTGCATCTGGATGTCCCCCCAAAGCCTCATGTGGTCACGTTACCTTTTTATAGGTGGCTAAGTGGAGAGTGTGTAATGCTGGGATTTAAGGACGTACGACTAGTAAATCAGTACTCTCATTGGTTTTTCATAGTTCTGGTTAGGATTAAGGGTGTGAGTGCTATACCTGTCCTAGGGCGGGTAGCCTGCATACAATGTAAGGGCCAGAAAGAGTCTTGTCTCCTCCCTTGTTGCTTTTGCTGCTTTGTGAGTGCCATGTCCTGTTCTTTGTCATGCCACTCTGCCTTAGAGCCAGCCAATTTTGGACTTAATCCTCCAAAAGTGTGAGCTAAATAAACCTTTCCCCCTTTAACTTTGGGTGTTGAGTATTTTGTCTCAGCAATGAGAGAAAAGTAACTAAGACAAATACTAATAATGTTCATCACATGTCTCTGTGAAGGTCACTAACATATAATTGTGTATTTAAGCCTCTGACTGGATTTGCAATATATCTGTCCTGAGGCATGGTAAATACCAATGCACACATAAACTTCCCTAGTAATATTGTCTGATAAATTGAGGCTAAGAAAAATTTAATTACATTTTCTGCCAATCTCTAGAATAGAAGAAACTATTTTCAAAGTCAGACTTTGATTTGAAAATCCAGTGTTATTTTCTCCAACTTTAGGATGCAAAATTAAAATCAATCTCTAAATTTCTTTGTTAGAATTGCTCTATAACTTACTCTGAACTCATGGTGCATGAACTAGCGTAAGATTTAGTTTTATTTACCATATAAGTTGACATCCCTCTTTTGATTCTTCCTGATAGAAAGGTCAGTGCCTATAACCTTTAATCTTCATGGCCTGAAGAGTGACACATAAACATATCTCAGCTTCTGACTGCAATCTTAATTATAACGTTTTCTGACTGAACTTCATATTTGTGTTTCAGTATCAGGTAATCCATTATGTCCAATTATGATCACTGTAATATTACATAATTCATCAAATTTCATGAATACATAAAATTATATACTTGTTCAATAAAGTGTTGTGTTTGACCTCTGAAGAACGAATTTATATGAACTGTTAATTTCCTACAAGAAAAATATGTTTGGAGCAGTCTGAATAAAAAAAAGAGCATATGCTTCCTATTTTTTGAAAAATGAAAAAGAAATTAAAAGACAAGAGTTTCACCTCTTGTTTGCTTTAAATGTGTCTCTAAAGCATCTGTGTATTGGAAACTTTAGACATGAGACCTTCAAGCGTGTGTGGACTTGACTCTATTAAACAGATTAAGGACAATTCTGAAGGGACTGAAGTTACGGTTTGGGCCTCTTGACTTTCTGTCAGGGGGTGGCCTGATATGAAAGCCCTCGCCAGATGCCAGCATCATAAGCTTGAAATTCCCAGCATTTAGAACTCTGAGCTCCTTGAAACACTGTTCATTCTAAATTACTTCGTCTGGACTATTCTGCTATAGAAGCATAAAATGACTGAAGATGCTTCCCATAAATTGGAAAGTGAATATAAATTTGAAAATCTAAAGGTGCAGAACCAGATGGTTAGAAATTTCCACCAACACAAATCAAAGTAAAAAAAAAAAAATCCCTTATACAATGAGCTATAGAAAAAAACCACTGAGTAAACTGCCAGTAGGTCAGAGAATGAAAGAGAAGATTCTACCTAACAGGTGATTTTCTTTATGACATTTTCTTGGAAGTACTAAGTCAATTTAGGATTACTATGGATTAATTTGAGGTAAGAGAAAAAATTAAATGGCTTATAATCATTTTATGTCTTCTACGAAAATAGCTCAAGTCAGTCTTTTTAGATAGAGAAAATATAAATCCTTAATATACTCCCTAGTCATGAGCACGTTTATATTGAAATTGGTTGACACAACAAAAGATTTGCTGTAAAATAGATCTGTGCCACAATGTAAGCTCTATGACTTATTATATGTAGGATTTTTAAAATGTTTTAAACCATTTTTGCCAAAATAGTATACATGAATAAACTAGTAAGTAAACAACTAAGTAAGTAAACAGATAAAATGCTAGCTTTTGTAATTTTATTAACCTCAGGTTATTCAAATGTGGAGTGGAAAAGGGTAATCTTACTTTGTACAGTTGCTCAGAAAACAAACTTGTCATTTAATGGTATGTCACAAATGATCAATCAATTCATTTCTCTTTGTAAGTGCTCACTCTTAGCCTGCCATTCTTGTTTCTGTTTCAGCATCATTCATAACCCTGCCACCCTCATTTCAGGGAGGGGTTCCCACTATTGTTATACCACCATGGACCAGAAGACTCTGTCTTCTCCATACTTTGACCAAACTTAACTGCATTTGAGGAATAACCTGCATGAGCAGACCACATCCTTTTTTAAGGTGGATAGGGAATGAACGAACAATCAGGGAGAAATGCTGGTGAGAATTAGCTTTCTGAAAATAAGGGCTTTTGGACCTAAGCTGAAAATACTTTAGAATGACATTTTTCCTTCTTTTCCCCTAATACAAGGAACAAAACACAAATTTGGGGACATGCACATAGGTGGATGTATGCCAGGGGAGCTCTTTGGTACTTCAATGTGAGGTAGTTGGATTTGCTTAAGGGCCCCTATATAAGTGAATTATAATGGCATAAGGATATAAATGAGAAATTGGCTCACTATTTAAAATATTAAGTACCTTATGTTGAATTTTTTATTTGATAATTTCGAAGTAGGGAAAGACAGCTATCAAATGATTATCTTTTTATGATCCTGAGAAAGCCCAGGTCACATGAATTTTCCCACTCGGTAACGACTATCAGCATTTTACCAGCGTATTACTTCAGAGGAACAGTTAAGGTTACAAGTTCTTATGTCCTGCAGAGTTGACAGCTTGTCAAGAAAAAATGAAGTCCTGCCTGAAGTGCAGGGCAAGTCATGTGCTTGTCTTTAGAGAAACTACAGCTGCGATCCTCTGAAGGTCACACGGAGGTCAAGCACTGCTAGAGCATCCATTGATTCACTCCTCAACTCATCCACATCAATCAGAAGCTAGCTTTCCAGGTCCTGCCCCTTCTGTAGGCCTCCTCTCAATTTCTAAACTTTGAAGAAGGAGTTTCATGAAAGCAACAGCAACTTCATCTGAAGGGAGCGCTCATGGTCGAGATTAGAGATAAGAAATAGACATGGATCCCAGTTTATCCACAAGAGCTCTGGTTTGACTTTGTAGGCTTCAGCTCATCTTTGAGTAATCTCTTGCACCTTCATTCACAGGTTTCCCATCCCAGCTTTTCTTACTGACTGCCAGCCCTGATAATCCATGGTCTCAGACTCCTGCCCATTCGGAAGTAACAGGCTTTCAGAGACTGCTTCACTAGCTCAGAATCTTGGACATATTAATCCCTAAAATGCAACCCATAGCCCTTACCACTGGTGCTGCTTTTGTGTTCTAGGTTGAATAGTAATCAGTTTACTGATGAAATCTTAGCTTTTCTGTGGCCACTAAAAAGCATTATATCTGCAACTCAGTTCTTTCTAGCATAGGATGCTACCCTCACACTCTTATTCAGCAAAATGAATAGCAACAGACTTTTCTGTGGTCCAGCTAAAATCCAGAGTCATCTTTGAGGGTTATTTTTTACATATTGTATTTTACTTTTCTGGAAGTTCTGCATCTCTACCTTTAAAATAAAACCAGTATGAAGCATCTTTTTCTTCCCCTCCAAAGGGTTCCGAGGTGGCTGAGCCACTTTCCTATCTTGCTGGGTTAGAGATGATCATATGTAGGGGGAGCGGGGAACATAGAGTAGAGAGAGCCAGGAGGCAGCCAGTCCTCGGAAGTCAGGAAGTGGAGCTCAGGGAACTAAGAACAACCAGAACTGTGGGGAGAAATTCAAGTAGATAAAGAAATTAACAATGAAATTAAAAGAAAAATCAAGGTGAACGAAGGAAGAGAAAGTGATCATTTGCGTTTTACCCAGGGACTGAAGATTTGCCTCATGGCAAAAGGCTGTTATGTGTTTCTTCGGAGTTTGGTACCAGGATCATCTAGAGAACATACAATAGACCTGATCCTCATGGCATATGATGGTAAACTAACGCATATGAATGTATTTTATGTCTCATTAGGATGGAATTCAGGAATATATTTGATGTGAACAAATTTTACACCGTGCATATTTCTATCCACTTGTCTGTGAATGTTTCATTAAAATTGAACATCACCTTGAGAATCTTATTTATTCTTATGGATTATTTATTTATTCAAAACCTGGATTCATATTCAAGGTTAGTGAAGAAGCTTACTGTGAATTCAAAAAAGGTGTCTACCATGAAAAAATTCATCTTCAATACCCATTCTGGTCCTTAGTTCACTGTTTGTTAATACATAACAGATTCCAAAACTCAAACCGTGTGGGGCATCCTTAACAATTTTCCTTATGCTATTCCACAGAAACAACTGATTCTAGAGACAGAATTTCTATTTCTTGATCTCCTGAACAGTCACTTAACCTCTCTTTACCCTTAAATGTGGCCTCATTTTCTCTTTGTTGAATATCATGGAAATAATGTAAACCTGGGTGAGGTCACTCTTCCATAGATACTTGAATGCCTCATGAAAATGGTAAAATTGAGTTCTTCCTGAGTGATTGCACTGATTTGAAGTAAAGGGAACTTTTAATTTTTGGACTGTAAAAGGGAAGTAAATGACAACTAAAGGTTCCCTGTGACCTTTAATTATGGTTGTCTGCTTGACTGGATTAACAGTGGCCTGTCAGATTAGTAAAGTGCACATCTGGGTCTCCTAAGACGGGTCGTAAAGGTCGGTCTGTCTGTTTCCTACTCTATTCCTGCAGCCCGCTTCCCGGCCAGCAGGCACAGAGCGGCTGTGCTTCCCCATGCTGAGGACTGAGGCCCTCGCAGTGGGAGCCCAGTGAACCACTGCTTCCTTTAAACTGTGTCGTTAGTCACTTCTGTCTTTTCAGTGTTTGTTTCCTGAGCTGCCCTTTCTTCCTTCTTTATTAGCGGCATCGTGTCTCAGTGGGCAGGAGCAGAGTTACTGGCTCATGTGAAATCCCTTTCGTTACGTGAGGCAGTGTCTGACCTCTGTGCCTCAGACTGCCACCTGCATCATGGATATAACACTGCATACCTCAACGAGTGTCATGAGAATTACACGGCATGAGTAACTTTTTTTATTTTAAAGAGGAAGAAGACAGAAAAATCAAGAAGCACACAATTAAAAAACAACAGTAAGCCGGGCGTGGTGGCGCACGCTTTTAATCCCAGCACTCGGGAGGCTGAGGTAGGCGTAGCGTTGTGGGTTCGAGGCCGGCTTGGGCTACAACGCAAGCACAAGGCCGGCCTCAGCTACATAGTGCGACCCTGCCTCAAAAAAACCCGGGCTGGGAGTTTGGCTCATTGCCTTAAGCGCCTGCCCTGGCAGGCGCGAGGTTGTGAATTCAATCCCCAGTGCCGCAAAAAAATAAAAAACAAAACAAAACAAAACAAAACAAACAAACAAAAAAACCAACAGCAAAAGTAAAATGACAACAATAACTAAAAGAACAACAGTAACAAAAACAATGACAATACAGAATTTCGAAACAAGAATAATGCTTAAAACTGTGTCTCCCATTCAGTAATCAATAAAGTTAGCTATTATTGAGTATTGAATTTATACCTTGTGCAAGTCGAAATTTGCCTTTTCCTTTACATAGACATTTTCTTACCATATTTCTTCTCATCATTTGAAAAACCATTTCTTTTGCTCTAATGTATGTTGTAGATAATAATTCAGACACAGGATTGAAATTATTTGTTATGTACCAGGTTTCTCACTTGATTGTGAAAACCCATTCACTTCTTCATCATTGGTTCTTGGTATAAGCCCTGGAATATAAGAAGCATTCAATAGGTGTGCACTGATGGAATGAATGACGAGAGAGTTTGAGTGATCTGTTATTTAAAACAAGACAGAAAGATGTGAAAGAATACTTACTTTTTTCCTGTAGGATATGTATGCAGGTCTCAAATGTTTCATGGATCTCTTTCTGATACATGTAGCTGCTTTCTTTTTGAACTCTGTAATAAGGTTTCTATAAAGAATAGTTTTTTTCCTCTGAGTTTTACTCTTAGATGATGTCCTCCCTGTCTTACTATTGATTAGTTCATTGGTTCATGAAGCTAATTAATTTTTCTACACAAAAACCCAGATGACTTCTGGGAGTTGCAACTTAGCTGCTTAAAGAAAAAGATTTAAAGATTATGCTGCAGGAATTTTCTCAGTGTTATCAGTGAATCAGCATAGCAGAAAAATTATCATTGTTAAGCTGTGTTTATACATATTGTATTCTTAGATTGAGAATGGTAGTAAGAATATAGTCATTAAAAATCTAAGTTTTAATCTAAAGTGTGAATGTGCTCAATTCTCCATAATTAAACTCTTTCAAACGCATTTTTTCTAAAAGGGTATATTAATATTTCTATATAATTCTTTGCATAGTATAGTTACAAAGTATAATATTATTACAGATTTAAGTTAACTATGAGTAGACCTATCTTTAATAACTTATATTTAGTGTTTTTCTTAAAGTCTACAAACCTTTTACATAGTAACTTTGATAGATACTTAGATAAATTACAAATTCTGTGTCAAATAATAATCAAACGTTTTAATCGAGAAATCACCTTTAGGCTCTTTTAAGAATAAGCAGTAAGTTGGATTTCTTTTAATGCTTGAATGAGACAATCTTTAGTTTAAATTTTCTTTGCCTTAATAAGACCACTCTTCGAACCCTTGGGGACATAAAAAATAAAAGTTGAGAGCAGGTATCTCCTGGAAAATCCTTCCTTGCTCCCGACCAGGATTGAAGGATTTAAAACATCAGTATCTCTGTTAAAGTAAACGCTCAGTGTGGTTTCAGCTATGTCTCTCAGCCTCCACTTAGCTCATGCCCCTGTTCTCCTGCGGGGCTGATGTGTGCCCCATCCTGGAGTTTCAAACTTACACAGCTCCGTGTGTTACCACATAACTTGTGAAAATGTCTCTAATGAAAAGAGGCTAGTGGCTTTGGTGTCTCCCTCAGGCTGAGAAACAAGCAGTCTGAGAATAAAGTCGAAGTGTATGGAACCTTTCTCATAGCTCCATGAAGTGTTATCAGGGATCTTGCTGCATTGAGAATGCTGAGCTCTGTATCCAGCCTGGTGTTCGCTGGTTTGCTGACTCTCTTTCATCTCGTTTCCAACGAAGGACATAGGGAACCTTGATAAGCACGGTACTTTTACACATTTGCAAATTTGTGTTTAACGTGGACCTATGTAAACTTTCCAGCTCTCATATTTCACTGTATGAAGGACATCCTACTTAGCTTTTGCAAAAGTTAAAGCTAATCCAAATGAAATCTGAGGTCCCCGCTTTAAGTACATTTGAACTCCAAATAATGATTCAGACAAATCATTTTGCTCTGCGTGATTTTTCCTCCTCCATTGGTTGATGACAGGCCAATATTAGTGCTGAAGACTTTTTTTTTCCTTTTTTGTCTTTAGCCCTCTGTTAACTTGTTGTTAGCAACATTTTGAAAGTAGCAAAAGTTTAGATTAAAACAATGAATAATGGAATGAAGTATGTTTTTAAATCCCTTAGAAAATGATTAACTAAATGTAAAAAAGGAATCACTGTTATCCAGATGATAAAAAAATTCAGCAATGTTGAAAGAATTTTGATTTTGGACAGATACATTGATCTGATTTAATAATACTCATAAGATAAACACAGGCTAGTGAAATGTTTCCTAAAATACTTCCCGCAAAATAGAACAACAGCCTTTAATCCCAGCACTCGGGAGGCTGAGGTAGGAGGAGTGTTGTGAGTTCGAGGCCAGCTTGGGCTACAATGTGAGCGCAAGACTGGCCTGAGCTACGTAGTGCAACCTTGCCTCAAAAAACCAGGGCTAGGAGTTCAGCTCAGTGGCTTAAGCGTCTGCCCTGGCAGGTGTGAGGTTGTGAGTTCGATCCCTGGTGCCAAAAAAAAAAAAAAAAAAAAAAAGAACAATATAACAAAAAATTTCTTGCCTCAGCCAAATGTTTGTTTTAACTGATATTATGAAATCACACATCTACATTCAGAGTTTGCTTATTATTTGGGAAATTTATAACATGAGTGTTAAATAATTTATAATGTTTAGCTATCATATTTAATTTTCAAGACAATTACTAAAGTAAGTTCTATAACCATGTCCACTTTACAAGTAACTGGTGACAGATAGGATCTATAGGATCTATAGCTGACATGATTCCTGAAGTAAATTTTACATTTCCCCCCAGATTTGAATGCATAAAATATTTTTGTGGTATTTGATACAAATTGTACACAGCTTTCTGTAAAAACTAAGTGTAAGAGTTTGATTTCTTTAAAAACATATTTTAATTCTTGCTTTAAGGTATATTACTCATCCTGAAGAATTAAATGTAGAAAGGTAATTCTCACCAAATAATTTGAGTATGCTCAGTGATTACTGTTTGTGAGGTCAGATCTGTGGAATCAGAGTTTGTGACATTCAGTAATTGGCTAATAAATATAGTCCTGTAAGGAACAATTTCATCATTTATATAATGGACTTAAAAACATTATTCTTTCATGCTTTGCTATAGCAAGTGAATGTCACCAGTAACCGACATTTATGTAGAAGCATGTCAAGATATGTCAAACCAGGAGCTAGGAAGTCTCATGCCAAGCTCCAATCCCATTAATATTCTTGAAAGACATATCAACATATCAATAACATGTATCTCTTGCTCTAAGGTAACATTATCAAAAGGTACATAATTTCCGTGATTTGCAAATAAGCAACAACCTCAGAGAGGTTAAATAGTCCAGTGAAAATTACCAACAGAGTGAAATTATCAAATTTCAAATATCTGTTTGTCTTCAAAGCCCACATATTTTCCAATTAAACTACACAGGTTGGTAATGCAAGCTTTTCAAAAGAAAGTCAATTATCTAAAATCACTAATGACATTAAGAATGTCCTTGGCTGAAGAAAGCCATCGAGAGGAGACTGATCTTTTTTCAAATCCGTATCTCAGACAGGGTACAGCACTCGGCCTCCACAAGGAGGGGACATGACAGTTCTGTTCAACTGCAGGAAGAAGTGCAGTAGAAAGAAAATTACCTTGTTCAGGAAATGGAATTAGCAAAGCATCGCCATCCCTTTCCACCATCTGAGTGATGACTTGCCACCTGCTGTGGAAAGTGTCCGTGTATTGTGGGCATACTTCCCAACTCATTTTTGCAAATATGTGAATAATAGGATTTATTAGTGTGTGTTCTGTTCCTAATGGCAGACTGCGTACACTAATTGAATCTGAGCTTTAGAAAAATGGCAGTTACGAGCCACATTAGGATAAACTAAAGATATTTAAATACAAAGCTAGAGAACTCCCTCAGCACCTTGAGTGCCAGCAACCTAGTTCCATATCACAACTCTGGCTCCATTTCCCTAACTGGATTAGTAAAATAGAATTAGCTGTCAGGAAGGAAATTTTCAAAACTTCCTTGCAGATAGGTGACAAGATGAATTTATCTTGCTGGTGGATTTTGTTTGAGATTTCTGTGTCAAAAAGAAAAACCAGACAGTTAAAGGGATTTTGTCCTTGTGAAAGTTCAGATGCAACATTTTTTTTGCCTTTAGGATAACTTTTAATGAAAATTGTTACGCTAAAAATTCCAGGCCTATTTTGTTTCTATATCATCACTAAAAAATGAGGTTTTCTTTGAAATTGGCATAGTGTTGAGAGGAAGACATATCACATGTCTTTCTGACTTTACTAGCCAGTTTCCCAGAAGTGGGATGTGTATCTCAAATGGAGCACAAGGAATTTTGGATTTTTCTTTAAATTATTTGTTTGGAAGTACGCTTTTGAAAAACCCGCTGTATACCTAATAGAATTTAATTTGCATGTTTTCCTAGATGGGAAGATCTTAAAGAACTGTAAGTGAAAGAAAGGTGAATTTCAATTTTCACATGAAGAAAAATAATCTTATCCTGGGTTGTTGGGTAAGAAGCCACTTCTGGCCTCAAATATCTGTGCTATATTCCTTGGATATTGAGTAGTTAGTCCCTTCAGGCATTTTTGACACATATATTCACACATCTTTACATTTATGATGGTGCCTGAAGTTTAAAACTTTTATTGTATTTACTTAGCATGCTCTTTCAATTCATCTTTTTTGAATTACTTTTCATATTTTACATTTTATAAACCCTCAAACATGCGTGGCATACAGTGTGATTCTAACTGTGAATCAAATTCATATCACCTGCCTGGAAGCTAGATCTTGTTTGGCATATCCATCAAGGGGATGGTTTTTATTCACAATGATTTACAAGAAAATAATTATTTTTCTTCAGTGTGCAACAATATCCATAAGAGTTACAACTGATAAGCAATTAGGTGTTTCAATAATAAATTTTTCACACAATAGGGCTTTTTATTCTCTCTGAAACACCATAAAATATAAGCAAAAGGTACAGAAAAATAAAGTGACAATCACTTTCTGTGATAGGTGTTAAGTTACAGTTTGTAAAAATGAATGTTAAGTGGGTATCTATTTACTGGGAAGCAAAGCTATATGAAAGACTGGAGAAATACGATAGCAAAGCTGGATTTGTCTTACCCATTTGACATTCATTGAGTGCTACAGAGTTTATACGTTGTTTAATGACCAGGATTCATCCTGAGAAATGCAGGTAATTTTGTGGTGATGTTTTTCTTTGTGGAAACATCATGGAATGTGTTTCTGGAACCTAGAAACCTGAATCAAGCTCAAGAGAAAATGATACAGTCAGGATATGAGGTGGTGAATATAAGATGTAGCAGACGTTGCCGGCATAATGTGACATGCTAAACTTTTTTCTATATGTACAAGGGTTACTGTCTAAAAGCAGTAAAAATGATAGAAGGGTTAGTGGGTTGGTAACTGGTGGTCATCACAAACACCAGCTGAACTGAATCAGCATGGTGCTGAGCGTGGATGGCCCACCTCAGGACTGTTGCCAGCATAAAAAGGAGACCTGGAGAGAAAGAGTAGATTTGTGGATTCTCCTAAGTGGTAGTGTTGTTTGGAGATGTTGGTTCTTCTGGAGGAGCTTGCCATGGGTAGCTTCCCTGATATGAATTTGGCTGTTCTCACCCTTGGAGGACCTCGGGACCTCATTGTCACTGAGGATGGCTGTGGTACTTTTGGGGGGAGCCCTGGTTCTTTTTTGAGCATCACTCCTTGGTTCCAATACAGCACCCTTGGCCTGGTGGCATAGATCCTTCACCCCACCGGCATAGACTTTCTAGGTTCCACACCTAATCTTTGGATCTTCCTAGTGCAGATCTGTAAAGCAGACTTGCATGAGTCAATGCAATGGGCTTTAGGTCTCCAGTTGTCCTCTTTGGAGGCATTGTCATGGGCTCTAGGTCTTCAGCTGGACTCACACAGGACATTGCTAGGTGATCCAGGCCCTCAGCTGGATTTTCTAGGTCTTTAGTATTGTGGACAGATTTCCTGCTCTTTCTGGTATTTAACTCTAGATGACCATCATAAAATAATACTATAAATTCTGTGTCCTGTATGTAATTGTTCTCCTTGCAACCCCTGACTACAACAGAGTAAACACATAAGCCAGAACCATAGCCATCTATTGTAGCATATGTACTAGTCCAGTATGTTCATTAACACACACTTCCGCCCAGTGCATTCCCCACCGTGTTCCTGGGGGATGACGTCACTAGGTGCAGGGAGTTCTTCAGCTTCATCACAGTCTTATGGGGTCACCATTTTGTGTGTGACCTGTTGCCAACCAAAATGTTATATGACACATGATTGCAACCACAGAGAATCAGAATCTACACTCTCATGGCATCTTTAGGCTGGTGAGGCAAAGGAAAGAAACCCGCAATGCAGAGTGAAGCTGTTGCCACATGTGGTCACACAGTGTCAGTGAAGAATTGGCCTGTGGCTGTCCACACAGACTCACCAAGAAGAAGGCACTGGACCTATGCCGTAGGCTCCCACAGGGGTTCATCAATAAGGGATTCATAGGGAATCACAGGAGCCTGCACACTTGGGGTCATTTCGGCTAAAGGAAGGTTCAGGGGCTTTGGAGAAAGAGTAGATTCAGGGTCCCCTAAAGAAGAAAGAGATGAGAATACAAAGTGATTTGTGAAGGTGGAGGGGGAGTACCAGAGAGGGGAGTGTAAGAGATCACTGGATTTAGATCCTTTCTAGGAAGGCTGATGTGACAATCAGGAAGTGGGACTTATTTAAGGTTAAAGAAATTGGTGATAAAACATGAAAATAAAATGGAATTTAGGAAATTGACAGAAAGATTATTGTGAAATATAATGATGTGAGCTCCAATCACAAAATATGGTAAATCTTTACCTTAAAAAAGAAAAAAAAAAGAATTCATTATGGTAAAAGACATATCATCCTAAATCAAAGCACTTTCCTTAGTTTTGAACATAGTCATCTTATTTTTCTTGCCACCATCTGAAAGAGTACTGAAAGTTTCCTTTTGTGAAAGTCCTTAGCTGCCAAGATTTTCTGAATTGATTGAAAACATTTATTCATCATGATCCTTCTGACTTTGTGGAAGAGCAAGAACTCATATAGTATCAGCTTTGGTAAACAAAGTGGATGGGAACACATTGCATGCAGTTTGTTTATTTGACAGAAATTGTCATATATATATATATATATATATATATATATGTATTTAAATGCCATATATATTTTATAAAGGATGATTCTAAAATACAGTGAATGCTTACATTTTAAAAATTACTGCAGTAAAAGAAACATTACAATAAATATCTCTCAAAATAATCGAGTTAACCACCTGTCTTTTCCAACACACTTACCCCATTGTTCTTTCCAGTGTCTCTTGCTGTAATGAGATTGTTACGATTTAAACATATGTGACCTCTTTTGATACCTTCCTGTATAGAAAATACCTCCAACGTAACTTTGAGGACTGATTGGATAAAGAACTGTAGAAATAAAATGTGAGCAAGAATGGCTTCAAAAGGTCTAGATTTGCTACATCGTCATCCCATGGAGGGGAAGAAATTAGCAAGACTACCCACATACTTGTTCCAATATCACCCTGGTGTTTACATCATTATCTCTCAAGTTAAACCCTTGTCACTTTGTACCCATTTCTCTTCTAGTCTCATCCTCCCTCTTTGAATGATGCTCTAGAAAACTGTTCAGCCTGGTCTTAAATTTTGTTTTACAAAATGCTCCTTTATAGAAATAATGCTCTTGACACTGTCCTTGTTATTGAAATGCTACTGCAAAATCATCTCATTAAAGCTGGGTTAGGGTCTGATGCAAAATGAGAGCTCTTTATTCCTTCAAGGAATGAAGAGGATGTTTTAAAAAGTTACAAGTTTGTGTTCAGTAAGTGTTGTTACAATACTCATAAACTTTAAAGTGCAACGATGTTTCCTTGTCCACTGAATACACAGAAGTCACAGGCGCTACTCCTGATTTCTCCCTCTTTGCAGTGGGACCCACATTGCAGAAAAGGATTGTGTAATACCATCTACTATATTCCAATTTCAATGTTGGCTACAAAAATTGTATGCATCTCCACTGTAAATGATTCTTAGAGTTACAGTAACAGTTTCAGGAAACAATATAGATAGTTTACTTGAGTTTTGTCTTTGGTTGTTACACCATCTTGTCTTGTGCTCAAAAACTTCCAGGACTGGGGCTCTTGCATTATAGTCCTGTAGATCCTGGCCGTGGCCGAGCAGCTGTGCCACAGTGAGGCTAAGAGACAGCTTGAAAGACAAAAAATTAAAATTAAATTGAGGGCCACTACATAGGGATCTTGTGCTGTCTGTATGCTATTGATAGTCATATAGTAGACACAGAGATAGATACACTCGGCTTTCTTCCACACTAAAGTCAGAAAATACTAGACAACTTTCCTTCTTGGAGTATGTAAGTCTTATTTTTTCTCTTTTCCAATTTCAATTTCCTTTCTTAAAAAAAGTGTTAACACCACCATCACCAATTCTGTTTTCCATTTTTCAATTTTTTTTACTAGTAGATATTTGCAATTTATGTTAGCTTCCTTGTGTTGCGCCGGCACCTGTGCATAAAACATCCCCATTCCTTTTTTATTCCCTTTCATTTTCTTCTCCCCCTTCCTTCATCTTTTGATCCCTTTTCAATTTTAGAAACATCTATCTCCCTACTTCTCATCTATCTTTTATTTTCCTCTTCATTTATACTTGCTTTTTTCATATAAGAGAAACCATGCTCTATTTAAATTCATGTGACTCATTTCACTTAATTCTGTGGTCTCAGGGTTCATCTGCTTTCTTACAAAAGACTCAACTCTATGTGTCTTTAAATCAGAGCAGCACACCTTTGTGTATAGATAGCACATTGTCTTTATCCATTCATCTGTTGATTAACATATAGGTTGCCTCCAAGATTTAGCCACTATGAATTGTGCTGCTAAAACATGGCTAGGCACGTCGCACTGCAGGATGATGTCTTTAAATCTTTTGTGAAGATAGTCAGAAGTGGAAGCAGAAACTGTAATAATAGAAAAAGACATAGATTTTCTGCTGTAAAATGTATCATGTCACTTATCTTATCTACCTGTCCATAAACTGAAGGACCTGGGTTTTCATTAAAGATATTACTTTTGTGCATAAATCCAATTCTTAAATAACTGAGGAATAAACCGTATTCTCAGATAGCAGGAAAAGACTATTTTTGAGCAAGGGATCTTATTTAGTTTAAAATGATATAGTATTACTTAAGGTAGAAATGCAGAAAACTGAAACGCCTCCATTCCTGAGTCATGTACACCTCTGATATTGATGTGTAAGAGAGAAATCTATACTAAACAGCCCAAATGTTCAAAACACCTTAACCTAAAGAGATAACAACATCACCCAGAATCCTCCTATTAAGACTATAATGGCATTGAATTTATCAGTGAAAAGAATGAGATTTGTAAGGATGTCTATTAAATATGTAAATATGAAAATAAAATTCAGAGGGTCACTTTTATGGCCCTCCTAAACAAATGATGCAATATGTGGGACTATTACTTTATACATTTAAAAGGCATAGCCTATTCAGCTCAGGGACTAATAGCACCATTTAAATAAGGGTGAGCAAAACTTTACTAGGAACTGCAACTACTTCAGAAAGCAGAATGAGTTACAGTGTGAAGGTTTGTTCTAGAGATAAAAGTGAGATTTCTGCTTTCTTGAGGTCCAAGAAAACAAAAGGAATTTTCAGCTTATTTGTAGGTAAACTCAAAAAAAAAAAAAAAAAAAAAGAAGGAAACATCATAAACATTCCTTTGTTCTTATTAATTCATTTCTATCTTATTTGAAAGCCTCTGTGTTCCAAGGAGCAGTGCCATCATGATGAGAACAAAATTATTGCCTTGATGCCCTGAAATGCCTGATAGTGAAATCAGACCTCAGCCAAAAATTAAAATAAACTGTAAGTTTTAAGGAGCAGTACATTGGAGGAACTTGGGACCAGTGGCAATGTTCCTAATAAAAGGAAATACAGCAGAACAGTGTGATGAGAATGAAAACACAGTAGAGGTCACGCTACAGGTAGAGGCTAAAGACTTGGGAGAAGGTGACCCCAACAGGACAGGGAGCCAAGGCACCCACTCTGTCTCTGAACAAGCGACCTCTGAGGGTGGGATCCAGGGCTCTGTGTTTGTAGAAATGCAAAGGTTCACTCATAATAGAGAGCACAGAGCCATGAACAACCTTAGTGACTCTCTTTAAAATCTCAAAACTGTTCATAAGCCATTTGTGTCAGAAAGAACCAGAGAGGAAAACAACTGGATGACCACATTGCAAACTGCAGGACATTTCCACAGGGCTTCAAGAGTGGACCAGAACAAGCTCATTTTTTTTTATAGCTTATTGTAGATTGGCAATTACCAGTTTTTATTTCTAGGCCCACACTCCATAAGACAGACATGCAAAATGATTACACTGATAACTAATTCAATCAATAAATGAATGTATATGTGTTTTAAAAAAGGAATACAATAGAAAAAAAGGATAAATGAATAATGTAGATTATATTGATGAATACAAACAGATACAATTTAACCCCCCCAAAAAGTATCTAAGTAATGACCTGTCAACTTCCACTTTAAACCAGGTCACATTTGCATTTAATCTGACATACTAATAGGACATTTCTCTTGTACACATTAATACTACTAGAATAATTGATTTTTATCTATGTTTGATGCCACTAGGCGTGGAGAACCCGCTTCAGGTAGCTTAAAAATATTTGAATTGCTGGTACAAAAAATCACTATGTTTATTTACTCCACCATCGAACATACAAAATTTCCTCCCGCACATTTAGAGAACGATGCGGCAGCTCCTCTGCCTTGCAGATACTTGGCACAGGGGCCGCTTCCCCGGCAGGAAAGTGTCTGTTACTATGACGCGTTCGGCACAGTGCGATGGTGCTGTCCTGTGACAGGAGCTGCAGGGTCAAAGCTTTGGCTCCGGGCTCCCAACACACCGGGCACGGCCACCGCTCCCACAGTGCTCCCCTGAGAAACGGGCCGCGCTCAGGCTGGGACGGCAGCTTTCCTCAGCAGCTCTGGGAAACACAGAGAGTAAGACCTGCGGCGCAAACTGCGATTCCAGAGAAATTCATAAGGCAGGGCAAAGTTGGATGATTTTATAGCTGGGGGTTTACATTCCTGGCAATTTAGGTCACTCTGGCCACGTCATGGTCATGTACTAGTGAACCCCTACCTCAGGACTGGTTAGTGAGGCGCTGGGGGAGCCATCAGGATAACTGGGATCCTGTCATGAGATGGGGGTCCCTGATTCAGGGGCAGCCTAGTGCCTGGCACGTGGTAATTGCTCCTGAGTGGGGGTGACCTCGTTATGGGGCGGGCTGCGAGGCTGTGCTTGAAGTCACAGTGGCTGTGGGTTTAGGCCAAGGAGTCCTAAGCATCATCCCTGACTATGGATGGGTGGGGAAAGAGCTGGTTGCTCCTGCAGGTTCTAGAATTTACTTCAGTTACCCTGATTTTGGTGTCTTCAGTCTTTAAGAGAGATGAGATTGGCTAGTAAAATCTAGGACTCATAAATCTTCAGTGCAAATGTTCTTCTCTTCTAAGTCCCTGCTACATTTCTACCCTGGATGAATGATAAAGCAAAATTCACAACTCGGATGTCTCCTCGTCAGCCCAGGGTTTGTTTTCCATAAACCAAAGAGAGAAGGTGGGCGGCTGCTCAGAGAATGGGAACTCGGGCTGGAGAAACTGTGGGGTGGGAACCCAGGTGGCCAGGACCATCCACAGAAGCAAGTTGGCTTTTAGCTTCCTTGCAACTTACTGTGCGCAGTTTTTAACTCAGAATTTGTAGAAAGCAGCAAGCAGAAGGGAAATGGAATTGAGATCTCTGTAGGTAACAGGGCACAAGATGAGGGGCGATGGGTTGTAATTTTAAAGGAAAGGGAGAGAAGAAGGAAGTTGACATCCACTCCTGTGTTGTTTTCAGAAAGGGCGTCCTGCCAGGAGGAGGCCCTGTTAGTTTTCTTCTGGAGGAACTGGCCGACTACAGAGAGACTAAAGCACGACTGCCAACCGTTCATTGCCTATGAAGCTGTAGGTGGATGTGCTCAGTAAGCAGCTCAAAGGGAAAACTACACAGCAAGGGCAGCCTGACAAAGGAGAGAAGAGAGCGAGAGCAGAGTGCCAAAGCGGGAGGACAGAGCTAGTAAGACCTCCGCAGATAGGAGGGGGGTCGGGGTGAGCAGGGATGGGCACGAGATGAGGAAACGCCACAAACACGCATGCCGCCAGCTTGGGGCCAGACACAAGTGTGGATGGATAGAACTCCTGTGTCGTGTTTTTCGCTGGAGAATTTCCTGGCTTCTGTCTTTGAGCTCCCATGCTAAGTGAAGTCGTAGTGATGTTTAAATACACAGAATGAAGAACAAAATAATAAGCAACTCAAAATACATTAAAAATAACATCTGATTTTGTTAGATTACTGACACTCCTACATAACTGAAATGTAAATTTTCAGAGTAAAAAAAAAAAAAAACCCCAAACACAGGATGAAACCTTTGTAGTTTCTTTTATTGCAAAATTTCTTACGTAACAAACTTCCGTGTTGTGCTTAACAGGAAAGCAATTGTCCCAGCCTTCAGATCTTAGCTCATGACTTACTTTCTTCTCAAATAGTTTCTGATATTCCACATTTGCTACTCACTGTTGCTTTGTTTTTTTTTTTAAATGTCTTTGTTGTGTCTTTAATTCTCATACAAAATGTCATGTAAAATTACAATGAACTATTTGCTTAAAATAAAAACTTGAAGGAAAGCCAGGGTAAGTCTGTCTCACTATCTCATTGTTCTAGCTCCAAGGTTGTTTGGCACTGTGAGCAGAACATACAAGAAACAGAAAAGACTTATTAAATGGCAATTATGGAAATAGTAGAAAATTTATGCAAGAAATTATTAGAGTTTTAGATATTTTGAATTATTTAATACAACAGCTGTTTACGTAGGTACTACTATTCTCTCTTTCTCTGTTTGTCTATCTGTCTCTCTCTCTCTGTCTGTCTGTCTCTGTCTCTGTCTCTGTCTCTCTCGCAGTCCTGGGGATGAAATCCAGTTCTTTGCACTTGCCAGGCAAGTGCTTTACCATTGAGCTACATGCTCAGCAAGAGATGAATAAAGCGAAATTTAATGATTTGTCAAGAATTTGGTTGTTTATAAGAAGCAATTCTACAAGGGAAAATCAGGAATTCTGCTTCCAAATCTGTGTCTCTAGCCATTAGATGGTATTGCTCTCAAATTAAAAATATAAAATAAGATGCAAGCATTAAACCGACAATTACTAAATGATATAGCATTATTTTTTCATATATCATCTGTAGCCACATAATCACGCAAGAATAAAATAACTTGCTATTCACATCTCTTGTGCCTACGCAATGTTTAGCTCATGATTTGAACTAAGTAATTTGAAGAGAAACGAAATACAATTATAAATTTTCAGGAGCTGCTTGATAAAAAACGCAGAGAATTCATGTAATCACTATATAGTCACTTTGGTAAGCACATTCTTGAGAAGAATTAGAATTTTAATTCAAATTAACATCACTGAAATGGAAATTTTCTTTCAGAAAATCAGAATTTATTTTTAAGAAAGCTTTGAAAGAAGTTACAGCTAGTACAGTATAACAGTTACTAAAAAATCCCAAAGAATTGTGAAATCTGTTATGAATTATCTTAACTACCCCAAGGAATTTAAAAGTTCCTGGTTGTCTCTTAAGTGTACACATGAAGAATTTCCTGGTAGGAATTAAGCACAAACTCCACTACTATGAACATTGCAATGTACATCATTTAAAGAATATAGGGAATCATTTCCATTTTGCCTGCATATAATACTTAAATGAAGAAAACAGACCAGTGGTAATGAGAAGGAAAAGCGCCTTCCCACCTGTAAGATTTGTCTTTATTTACTTCTGCCTTTTTCAGGACTATTTGTAGTGAAAAATATCTGTGCAATTTTGTGTGTGTTATGTAACACAGACATCCTTGACCTTAGGAGGAGACCTAGAAAAGTTGAAGGGAAGGTAGTTTTATACACTGCCTACAGCAATAGCAAGGAAATACTAAGCGCAGAATTAATATGAAATGAATAAGTGAATACAATGATAAAATATAAACATCTCCCCTAAAAACTTTTATATCAACACAATTACATATAGTATGGCAGAAAACTTCTTATATGCAATAGAAATAAATGAAAGGAATTCTCTCTACAGTGTAGTAAAATCTATTATTGACAAAACAGACATTGAAAAATGAATAGAAATATTTGAGAAAATTTCACACTGGAAAACTTTTTTTTTCTATCTTTTTGAGACAGGGTCTCACTATGCAGAACTTGAGCTCACTTTGTAGCCCAGGCTGGTCTCAAATTTGCAAAAATCCACCTGCCTCAGCCTCCAAAGTGCTGGGATTACAGACTTGTGTTACCACACCCAGTCACACTGAAAAATTTTAATACTGTCATTTAACTTAGTATACATTTATCAGATTATCCCATATAACTGACCTGACCCTCAATCAGAGCAGAAAGAAGACAATAAATAAGTTAGCTTACTTTTAATAAAAAATAATGTGACATTAAGGCAATGAAATGGATTTTAATATAACAAATATAATAACTTTGAATATTCCAACTGGGTATATTATATTTTTTAAAAAGTGTTTTTTAAATGCAAAATAAAATACTACATAACATAACCTTGTTTTATATAATATATGCTTAGTGATCTATATATGTTTTTTCATTCAGAAACAATATAAGACAATCAAGAAGATTTGTAATGCTACCTAAAACTACATAAAATTCACTAGTAATGTTTTCAACTGAACCCTGGGAAGTAATGTAATTCACAAAATTATATAAGGCTAATAAGAAAGCAATGAAAATTGAATATATTTGTGCCTTATATGTTTCACATTACAAATTCCAAAACATTTCAAAAATGTTTATAATAGTGTGGATAAAAGAGCTGAAAGAAAATAGCGTGCATGTGGATGTAAGGGTGACCACACATTTCTGTAAAAATGTGTAGACATGGATGTGGATGAAGTGGGTATCTTGTACCTTGGTACACTGTGTAATGCATATATTCTAATAAAAACCACTAAACTCAGAAGGCATATTTAATTCTGCCATACTGCTAATTATTTCAACTCTTTGGATTTCAGGGACTTAAAAATGATGTAAATGAAGCATTTTAATGAGGAAATCCTTAAGCGATGACCTGCAGTAATATACTGTGATCTTTTAGCAATCTTTAATAAAAGAAGGATGAATGCAATGGCACAGAAAAAGCAAAAAAAAAAAAATTACAGTTACTGGAAATAGAAAAATTCACACAGGTATTTTGGGATGACAGTTAAACACCTTGTTATGAACTTGAATATATCTTATCTGCACCAGATTTTCAAATTAGAAGTAGGAGAACCCCCCAGTTGTGGTAGAACAAGAGAGAATTCTGTAAGATAATATTCATCCAAGTAGTGGTAATTGTTAAAATATTATCCTCACTATGAATTTCACTGAGAACATTTGGTTTCTATTAAATATCGTTTAGTTTCTGGAGAAAACCACAGGTATCTTTTCCTTCTTCGAGCTGCATATCACTGTAAGAGTTCTCAAAGGCTGAGAAGAGTGGACACTGTTTCCGTCAGACAGACTCAAGTGTAGAGAAATGGGTGGGCTCTGACCAAGAGGTTCTCAAGTTTGGCTGTGAACCAGAATCCCTGGGGAAATTTTCCAAAAATATGTATTCCTGGACTTTCCCTCAGATCAATCCAATCAGAATTGATCAGTGATCAGGCCCAGAGAGCAGTGATTTTTGAAAGTTCCCTCCTCATGGCACTCACAGACTGGAGTCCATCATGCAGGTAAACAGAAGACATATTCCAGGGTCTCTGGCCTTGGTGTGCACATTGAATGCATTTGGAAATGGAGATTAAGTGGAGACGCAAACTCATTTTCCTCCCCAACCCCCAGAGTGTGGTGACACTGTGATCTCTCTCAGCACATTTTTGGTATGACTGATTACATAGAAGGCTACCTGGGTTTTTCTTTCTCATAAAATCAAAAAACATGGAGAGCATATTTTACTTAGTGTTTTTGCATTTATTACATAAGTACATGGTTCTTAAAAGTACAACCTCTTTTATAATTATTAAAATTGTTCACTTTATTGAATGCCATTTATAAAGATGCATTGTAATTTCATAATTTACTTCAAACATTTCAGTTTACAGATAAGAGCAATAAGTCTTCAGAGACAGAGTGCTTTATAGAGGGTAACTAACAAGAAACTCAGCGAGCCATGCATTGAAATTCAAATATCTTCATGCCCATTCCAAAACACATCATATTAATAGCACAGAGAAGATGGAGAACTGTTCCATCTATGAAGCATTTTGGGATTAGCGACCCCAGTGTCCTACATTCCTCAATGTAGAATGCATTTCTGCATAGTTACTGCCTGCATAGTGTTTATTTTATTAATACTCCTTTATTTTAAAGTGAGGGTTAAATTATAACAAATCTTTTCACTTTGTGTTTGTCAAGCACTTTCATGAGTTATCAAGAAGCTATTCAAAAGTATTTTACAACAGAATTCAGAAACATTGATAATAAATCTTAGCCAGGTCATGGTAACTTCCAGATGGGAATGCAGGTGCTAGTGGGGCCCAGAGTTGCCATTGGTTGTGAGCTTGGAGTTTGAAGTCAGCTGGGAGCAAATTTTGGCTGCTCAGCTTTCAAAGTCAAGGCTGTAGGGATGGCACCCTAGTGACTTGAACTAGACTTTCACAGAAATAGCCCAGAATAGTCTTGATTTTTTGTTACTTTCACTAATTATCAAGTCCTTGAAGATAACTTGAATTTATTAACAGTGTAGTGCTAAACATGGCCTCCCTCCTGGTGAAGTGGAAGTTTCTGTTTGTAAACTCAGCAGAACCAGGGGGAAGTGGGGACACAGGGTACAGGACACAGCCCCAAGTGAGGTGAGTGTGTGTGAAGGAGGGGAGTCAGGACAAAGAGCTGGTGCCTGACTTGAGTGAGCAGAGTGTCCTTGTAGATGGATGATGACAGTAACAGAAGATGGTTATACAGAGCAACTCTGCTCTATTAATCAATTGTATCAGTAACAGGAGATAAGTTTCTTGCCATCTTAGAAGGAACATATAAAGATCAAAAAGGAGAAAACTGTGGAAAACTAATTATTGTAATCTGTAATCTGACCCTGTGTGAATGTGACTATGTATGACATGTGCATGCTTTATAATTTCAGTCTATCTGCATGTATTACTGTGAACCTTAATCAGCTACTCCCTGTCTCAGCCACCTTAAATGGGTCTGAAATCGACAATAGCTATGAGCTCCCTTAGCAGGCAGGATTTAGTTTCTAGTATTAATATTATAAAATTCTTGAAGAACAAACTAACTCCAGGACAGGGGGACTGGAAACTAGAACATAAACCTAGAAAATTTCATTGTACCAATTTTTTTTAAATGCTAAAATAATGATTATGTCACACAAAGGCACGCAGATGTGAGTGTGCTAGACTTCCTGCCTGAATCGACATCAAATCAGCATCAAATTAGCTAATGACAGCAATGCATAATTACCACTGGAAAAGAAGTGGTAAAGCAAGACGACAGTTTGGAGAGAAAGGAAGAAACAGGAGATCAAGAGAAACTTTGATAATGTGAATGTTTTCCCAGTCCTGAAATGTATCCTCTGAAAATACCTACAAATTGCAAAATGATAAAGAGTAATCTGACAGTGGAAAAGTGTGGCAGATGCTGTCTAAAGGGAAACTGATGCCAGCAAAGCCCGGTCGGTAAAAGCTGCTGTGGTACAGTGTGGCAGAGTGGGGACTTAAGCAGTGAAGCGGCCTCCCCCAGTGTGGAGGGAGAAAGTCTGAGATCAAGGTGCGGCAACATATGGTTTCTGCGGAGGGTCAGTGACTTCTTTCCAGATAGCCGTCAACTCTATACCCTCACTCATCCAGCACGACTCCTCCTCGTGACCGATTTGCTTACTAAAGGTCCCATCCCTTAATTTCATCACCTGGTGGGGGGTGGAATTTCAACATATCACTCGGGGGAAACAAAACCATTCATTTTCATAGTAACCGGATAAATGGGCAAATAAAAATTATGTGTTATTTGATAGAACATAATGGAAGAACAGAATGAGGTGTGCCATATTTCTTCCAAAATTTCATAGTTTAGATCTTATCAAAAAGAGATATCAGAAAACCTCAGGTGAAAAGATATTCAAAAAAAGTGTATAGTTGGTAATCTTCAAAGGCATCAAAGTCACAAATGCCATAAACAAGACTAAGGAAGGAGAATTTTAAAAAAATCAATAATTAGTACAAAGTGTGCCTTGGTCTGGAGTTTTTTTCTAACGAAGAGCATTTTTGCAACACATTGGGAAAGTTGAATGGAGCCCCAGATTAGATAGTAGGACTATGTCAGTAATAACTGTAAAATCTTTATTTTTCATTATAGTTAGGGTATCCTTGTTAGCACATTGGCCACTCTTGGTGATCACCACTGGCGGCCTCTGACCTGCCTGAAAATGATGAGTAACTGAAATCTCTCAATTTCCAACCCAGGTCCTCTGCTTCTCTGCCCTGCCCTTTCCTCCTTGACTCCTGCTATTTCTGGACCATAGTAGAAATCTATGGTGGTTATGCATCATAGTTATCCTTTTTTGTACTATTTGCAGGTATGAGCACACAAAACTCTAGCTGAGTTATTGAACTATATTAAAAAGGTATTTATGTTTAAATATACCAAATAGGTTTACTTGGAAGAAAGGAAGTTACTCAAGTGGAAAAAGGTGATCTAAAGCCTTTGAATGTGTAGAACTCAAGGAGCACTCAATTTTTATTCATGGATTGCGTGAGCCCTGAGGTAGCTGATGAAAACTGCCAGTGTTAGTCTAAGGCCTCTGGAATAAGGACAAATGTAGGATGTTACAAGATAGTGATTAGCACTATGAGTAACATACAGACTTTTAAAATGACAGTGGGGAAATAATATCTCACACAGTGAAATTCATCTACCTGGAAGCACAGTTCTTTTGCTCAATAGAAAGTTGAACGCTTAATTTAATCGTGCATGCTTAACGTCCACTGGTTTCTTTCACTGCCCTCATGTCAGCATAGTACTTACTGGGGATAGAGGTACCTCTGTCTTTGGCCATCACCAACCACTCTGGATAGTAATCTCATTTCTTCTAAATAAAGACACTGGACTTACGATATAGCTACACCATGATTGTTATAATGACACAGATTAATAACAGGACAATATATTTTAAGAAAGTTTACACTATTGTAAGCCCCATAGAGTCAAGGACTCTATGATGCTATCTTTCCCATTTAACTTGTTACTTTCAACTAAGATATTAGAGAGAGTTTAATCTTCTTGCTATACTATTGTTGGCATTTAGTAGAGCCAAAATAAAACTATAGTTATCTAATTCCCACAAGGTGAGAAAGCATTTTACTCTATTGACCCTACTGTGGAGAACTAGGTTTATTTTTTCATTCACAGTCATGGCAATAAACATGATTTTATAACATTTTATATTCGTGTATGTATTCAGATATATTCTCTTATTTTGTTCCTAGAACTTTCTGAATGAGGTGGGGGTCTTGTTTATCTGTTTATCTTAAATTCCTTTTTATGAACACTAAGAGTCAAATAAATTAAGTCATTTTCCCAGGGTTGTGAATTTCATGATATGCAGTTCACTTCTGATTCCAAACGTCAGGACTTTTCTCATGTTCCACTCACCCTTCATGTGAATATCCCTGCGCTTCTACTAGGGTCCTATGTACTGTAGGTTATAGAAATAGAAGTGACGCTCAACCATTGTCACTAGGGAAGAAGCTAAGAACATTTCAGTTCATGTTTGCATTTGATAATTTTAATTTTATTACACAAATAAAATTTTTAAGTTATTAAAGTAAGAAAACGAGATGTATAATCATGTTTTTATACTTCAGCTGCACTCACAAACCATCGTGAGGCCAGGGATTTAGCTCAGTGGCATAAGCACCTGCCTGGCAAGTGTGAAGTTGTGGGTTTGACCTTCAACATACACACACACACACAAAGAAACAAAACAAAACAAAAACATTGTGAGGTAGTATATTAGGGAATCTGGAATATTTGGGGATCATAGATGCTTTGAGAATGATAAAAGATTTATACCCTTTCTACAAGATATTATATGAGAAAATCTATATTATTTTGAAACCACAGCTATTTTCAAAGTGATGAAAAATTTGGACACTGCTCATGAAAAATTATTTATGTAAAAAGCATTCCCATGCTTTTATACAGTTCTGAAGTTTCCATGAGGCCCACACTTGAATCTCTAATTAAGAACTAATTTCTAATTTAGGCAGGAGGATCTCAAATTGAATCCCAGCCTTGACAATTTAGCAATTTGTGTAACCCTCTCTCAAAGTAAAAACAAAATGTAAAAATACAGAAGATGTAGTTCAATGTGGAGGAAAAGAGGGGGAGGAGGGAGGGGAGGGGAAAGGGGGGAGAAGAAGAACTACTTTTCTTTTTTGGGCAGTGAGGGGGAGTACCGGGAATCAAACTCAGGAAGTCCTGCTTGCCAGGTAGGCGCTGTGCTTTTGAGCTGTGTCTCCTGCCAGGAACCACTTTTCTTTAACATGCCTGTTACTGCTGCTGTAATTTTTGTGCTTGTACTGTAGACATGATTCCAGGTCCCTTGTAACTGATATGTAATTTATATTAGTAACAGCTACACGACATGATTAGAATTATACTTTTAATTTTCAATACGAGGAAGTCATGCTGTAGGCTGTATTTCCATGAGTAGTTTCCAAAATTGTGATATCTGAATCCCACCTGTTTCCATTTTAATTTTTGTGCATAGTCCTCCAAATAATGTATTAAAAGTTCACCCTAAAACTAGTTCAGAAATGATTCTCTAAAAAAATCGCTAGGTGTGTTACCATAATCAGTTAAAATTTGTTTATTGAACAGGTGATTTTTCACTCATTGATTTTTTTATTCATGGTCCTGTTTTCTGAAACAGGGTTCACATCAATGTTTAAGTCTCATTGTTTGATTTTTTTAAATCATTTTTGTTAAGAAACCATCCATTTTTATACAGACCAAACTTTCCCAAATGTGGTCAATAAGCTTGTGAATCATTAATATTCAAAATTGCATATGCTTCTAAATTTAGTACTATAACACGATTCCATATTGATGAGAAGGATAAATCGTAGGTTTTTATCTTTATAGAATATCTTGCCACTGCTGAATGATCATTGTAAATATTCCAGAAGAAAGTCCGATGATTTACACACTCACAGGTGTCTTACTGTTAAAACGTGATTCCTTTCTGAGAGTATGAATTCCCTTGAAGCTGGAGAAGAATGTAAGACATCGAACACTCTATGGGGGACCTTTGTGTGTCAGTCTAATTACAGCTATCTCAGTTTGTTCTTCCCTTATCTTTCACAATTCAGGGGAAAAACCAAAATGATCGTGAGTTGAAACATGAGGACTTGCTACCCACTTTGATACTGACAATGGAAATGGAGTGGTTTTGGACTGAATCTCTGCAATTCCATTTCTGTGATGGTCCACTCAAGTATCATTACATCTAACCTTGCCAAAGAAAAGAAAATTCATTCACTTCTTCCTTTCAAGAGTGCCGGTACATTGATGAAGAATGCAAATATTTGTTAACTCTGAGTACTTGTTCTTTGAATTATGTACATCTATGAGGAATGAAGTGAGTCTTTTCTCTGATTATATAGAATCTTATTTTTTAAGTAATGTATATGAAAAAATCAGAATCTATGGACCGTGTTAAATTATTTTTGTAAAAGTATATATATATATATATATATATATATATATATATATATGAAATTATTTTTTACTCAAATCTTCCTTTTTAGGTCTTCAACTCCTATTCTTAGGTTTAATTCAGAGTAAGATTTCTCCTGGTTCAGGACCAGTGTTAGCAATATTCTGTAGCAGGAATAATCTAGGGAAAGGTACAGCCTCAATATATTAAAGATCTGGCATGCAGCGAATGGTTTTATGACACCACATCATCTAATTCTGAGATCTTTTTAAACTACAAAGCCTCTACAATGATTGGTAAAATTCATGCTGCAAAGTATGGAGTAAGAGGCAAGCTTCATTATTATCTCAATATAGGTTCTTTTTCTGTAAGTTGGAAAGTCAGTGATTCATTACTGACAGCAGAATCACCCATGAATCTTGTATGAAAGAGCTATCCCTGGGTCAGCCTCTGGAGAGAATGATTTGTGACTCTACTTCTGAAAGTTTTAAGTAGGACATCTGAGGACAGGTTGAAAGAATTCAATTTAAATCAAAAAATCCACAAGTGATTCAACCAGGAAGTCAAGGTTAATGTTTTTTCTAACTCTACCAAACTACTGAATAAAAGACAACAGAAAAAGAACATATTTCAAGTGACCTGATATTGAAATCAAGGCTCTTTCCAAGGTATTTTAAAACATTAATTGTCATCATTATCCTATATACCAAGAGCTGCACTTTTGCCAGACAAAATATCAGTGTTACCCTAGCCAAAAAGCTCAGTATTTCTGCATGTTGATAAGTTTTACGACACTTAAATACAATTGTTGAATTAAATAAAATTACAAGGTTTTTATTGCAAAACAGTCAACAGATTTAGTCTGTGGCTATCTATTCTCCATGAGAGTATGATAGTGAATTTTGATGATGTTGTAGTGATATTACAGGTAATGTGTTTCTGTGTCCCTGAAATAGCAAAAGTTGACCAAAAAGACATTTCTAAAAGGGACAAGTGTAGACAAATGTCACACTAAACTATAACCCAAACATTTTAAATGAAACATTAATAGATTAGATGCAGTAACATACAAAAGACAAAATAATAACTAAGTCTTTCAAAATTGTCCTTTTGCTAGTTATACAACCAAAATATTAAGCAAGTGAAGGAAAAATTCATATCATGCTATATTAATATAAATAAGTCTTTGTTATGGTTGTAAATGTGGATGGATCTCACAAAAATATTATTGGCCTAAAATAAAAAGACACAAAAGACCATATGATGTGTAGTCCTATTTATATAAATTCACAAATAAAATAAAAAATTTATATTAATTAAAGTGAATCCAAACAATGCTTACATTTTGACATAGCGACTTAAAAAGAACAAAAGTGGCTTTTTGATGGCTGTTAATATTCTATTTCTTAACTTTTCCTTTTTTTGCAGGTATGTGTTCAATTTATGAACACTCATAAACTCCACTTACAATTCATGCCATCCTCTTATGTGGCACATGTTTTTAATAAAAAATAAATATCACTCCTTCTCTAAGATATCTGATGCAGAATTCAAATGCTACAAAATAATGACATTTCTGTATCAAAATATAAATATTATGAATAATATTTTAATCAGTATACCATATATATATAAAATAGTGCACATAAGCAGAATTAAGCAGTATACACTATATATATATATACTATACATACAATATATTTCTCATATCAGCATGTGTTGACATATATTGACATACGTTGATATAATGTAGATATGTTGATATATTTTGAAATAATGTTGATATATGTTGATACAATATTTGGGCAGGAAGGACATTTTGAAGCTTATTCCTTACAGATCTTCATCTCAAAGCCATTGCTTGGCATACACGGCCTCTATTGCTCTCACTAAGACCATTTACTCTCCTCTCACCTCTCATTCCCTACCGCTTCTTACCAAGTGCACATTTCATGATAACAGGCTCACGTCACCTGGGCGGACACTTACTTTACTTGAAATGACCTATCCTTCGTTTACTCGAAAAACAATCCGCTCTCAAGCAGCAAACAGCTCCCTGGTGAAGCCGCCCCAACCCTCCCCTCTGCCAGGCTGTGCCAGTTCATGCTTTCATGGCTCTTTGCAAACCTGGCAGTCCCAGCCATTTATCCTACTGTAATTTAGTTGTCAGCAGTGTTGTCTTCTCCAGACAGACATTTTCAAGATCCAGAGACACGCATTTTCATCTTTTCCTCTAGAATTTGTAGCTAATGTCCTGCATATAGGAAGTGGTCTGTATGTGTTTGCTGAGTAAATTTTGTGGGTCATGCTATCATGCCCATGGTACAGGTCTGAAACACAGAGGTAAACTGATTAGTTGAGGTGTCAGCTAATCATTATAAATTGCATTGAACTGAAGTGGAACCGGCTGCATACTCTTTACCTACATCTCTGCCAAATTACCTTTCTATTTCTTCACATGAGTCCATAAGGAGAACTATTAACCAAACTTGGTAAAAAAAAATTATAAATTAGGATTGAATTAAATTTTATAATATTTTGCAATGTTAATAGCGAATCAATGTTAATACACTCTCTAGATCCTTAACAGAGTAGTTAGAACAGCCTCTCCATAGCGTGAATTTCCCCTGTAGTCAAATCCAGACCCACTTAAAAAGTACAGTTTATAAGTTTGTGAGTACGGCATTTTGTGATCATCCTACCTCACCAAGTGCCACCCTCCACTCCATTTCTTAAAACCAGTGCCAAGTAATCAAGATATGGCACACACACAAATACCCGTTCCAAAGCTGGTACCTCCAGAACTGTTATCTGTCACAAACATGCACCAATAAAAAGGAAAAGTAAGTACATAAAAATATATAGATTTAGAAGTCACAAAAGTCATTTTCAATGTTGATGCCCTGCGAATTCGTCTACCTTGAACGCTCTCCGTCCCACAGGTCTTTCCTCATTCCTTTTCTAGCAGTGTGCATTTCTTTGAAATGCTTTTCCTGGACATAATAAGCAGCTTCCCATTACTACTGAAACTACTTTTTCTTCTTCTTTGGGATACTGAGGTTTCAAATAATATTTCAAATAATATTTTATTCATAGTTCATGCACCTCCACTTCCTACACCCCAGAATATAAAATTCCAGACATACAATGAATGAATATTTTGTTTCTAAATTCATGTCAAGTGTATTATATAAGACAAGCTCAATAAACACTTCTATAATAAATAAGGGATTCTATTTGCCATTTAACTTAATCATGTATGCAAAGTATTCTTTGCCTGTCTTCCTGAAACCTAACATTGTCATCCAAGACTTCTTTCCTCAGAATGAAAAATATAATTATTTTTCTAACTTATTTTTCCTGATAAATTACAAGTGCTATATTGAGTGATGCTATCTTATTTTAAAGATAAAACTATTCTTTTGAAGCAGTGCAATGGTTTCCCAGGCAACCCAAGTAACTTGGACAAAGTTGTTCTTCTGTCTCACTGCGGGAACAGTCTCTCAGCACTGGCTATCATCTAGAGAGAAGTGAAATGAACAATGGAGAAAATGAAATGTAAAATAATGTCGCATTTTTCTGGATGTCTACTTGACTTGATTGTTTCAGCAGGAGCATATGAAAGGAGCTGTTGTCAAATGCAAAGAATTTTAATGATCCCTTCACAACTAGAAAATATTGCTCCCCCATTGCCTTCAGAATGGTAATGGGCCTGGGAATGACATGGTTCTTGTGCTGAACGATGCTCCTCTGAAAAGAAGGCTAAGGTGTGGTTTAAGTGCTCCTGAGGTGGTAGTATTGGAGGAGAAAGGAAAAACATCTGATGGTAGCAACAGGGAACAAGAGGAAACTTTCGGCCAGTGTCCACCTTCCCATTCTTTGGATTTCATTTTTGACTCATCACATCTCTGTCTTAACAATTACAGGGGAGATAAAACATATTTAATCAATTCTAACAGCAGCTGAAATCAGTCACTTATTCGTGATTTGTTAAAATGTACTGTGGTATCTTATATCTGCCTTCCTTCTCAGAAGCTGAGTAGCCAGTAGAGAGTATTTTTTTTTCATCATTAAATTTATGGCTGGCTGAAGCATGTATGACAAAAGACAAATCAATAAGATAACAACACACACATTTATTTAATAGGTCATGTGTGACACTATTTATGCATGCTATGATAATTCAAATAACATAAAGTTCATTAAACCTAAAATAAAACAAGATGGGGAAGAACTGTCATTCAAGGAGATGAATCATCCTTAGTCGCTTGTTGGGCATGCAGCTGGGAGTTTGTTTTTGGTGAAGTGTTGGGATTGAATCCACAGCCTACACTCTCAGTCGGCTCTCCAGGCTTTTATTACTACTATTGCTACTAACATTATTATTATTATTATTATTATTATTATTACTATTTATTTTGAGACACAGTCCTGTCAAGTCTCTAAGTTGCCCAAACTGGTCTTGAACTTGTGATGCCAGAACCACAGCCTCGCAGAGTGCTGGGATCATAGGAGTGCACCACTGCCCACAGCTCCCTGCATACGACTTTCCTGAGGCTCTGCCTGCCTCCCCCATGCCATTTAGTGTCTGTGCAGTGAACATCATGCTTTGGCACCTTGGAGGGGTTTAGAGTGGGAAAACAGATTGGTTTTGACTGGCAAAATGGAGACCGTATCTCTTGATGCTAAAGATGGCATTAAAAGATACTTATTATATTTCATAACTGAATGATTTTGCAGGTAACCTTAGCATGGGTTTTAGTGATGTTTTTATGTTTTAAGATTTGTACAGTCCTAGTCAACAGTTTTTAAGTGTACCATGATTTTTAAAAATCTAACTGCAATTTGAAAGACTTTCCACAGGGTTGCAGCGGAAGTTTCTCCTCTGGGAGGCATGCTGGTGGCCATCATTATCCATTACCTGCAAATATAATATTATTCCTAAACTCAGGAGAGCCACCACATTGCCACTATAGATTGCACACTAATATAAAGCAAAATGGATCAGAGATGTAAATGTCAGGGTTAAAACTCAAAATTATTGGAATATAGTGAAAGAAAGAGTATTTAAAGGCTTGATTTTTCCAGTTTTTATAAGACACTGAAGAAAAGCACAATTAGAAAACAAAAATAGATATATTGGACTTCATTAGAGCAAAAATTTGGGGCTAAGAAAATTCATAAAAATCATAAAAATATCTATAGACTGGAACAAAATACTTCAAATCATATAGCAAGAATTTATAGAATCTTCCACCTCAGTAACAATAAATGTAAATAACTTGATTAGAACTTGGCAACAAATAGACTTTTCTCTTTAACTAACACAGGTAAATTGCCAATAACATTGACTGTAACAGTAACAATGAGACAATATTCATTCATTAAATTGCAATGCAAACCATATTGAGAAACTATTTCACACCCACAGGGATAATTAAAATTCAAAAAGATAAAAATATGAAGTATAGGTAGTGCTGTGAGCTCTTTGGAACCCTCATTCATTAGTGATAGAAAAGTAAAATGACATTGATCTGGGGAACAGTTTGACTGTTCCTGAAAATGTTAAAGATAGAATAAACATAAGGCTCAAAAATTTCATTTACATACACATATATGTATACATACATATGATACAAAATTACATTTTCTCCACAAAATTCACCAGCCATGAGTATCCACAATAGCATTTTTCAGAATATCCTAAAAGTGAAGACAAACCAAATACCCTTACAGTGATGAACAGATAAAAAGAAGGCGGCATGTCCACGAAATTAAATATTTAGTTATGAAAAGAAATAAACTACTTACATGTGTTACAGCATAGACAAACTGAAAATGCCACCTAAGTTTAAGAAGCCTTTCATAAAAGACTATATTTTTATTTTATTCCATTCTTGTAATGTGAGAGGATTGACAAATCCAAAGACAAAAAGCGATTAGATGTTTACACGATTCAGGAAAAAGAAGAAATAGGAAGTATTTATCGCTTTTCATCTACATGTCCTGAGAATGGAAAAAAAACAAATAGCATCCAGAAAAATAATGATGAGATTCATGCTGGTGACTGAATTACTTCTAAACTTCTCACTGGGACCTGGGACATTCATTCTACTCCCTAAGGAGGAACCATGAGTCATGAAAATATGGAGCTACAACCCAAAACAAGATTTTGCCCAGGAAAGGAGGCTGAGTGCAAGAGAAAAATGGTGAAACTTTATTACCCTCCAGTTTAAAATGCTGTATTCATCTAATTCTATATATTTTTCAAAACTTGGCATTTGTACTATGGGAACGGAGCTTTTCACTCTATGACTTGCCTACTTCCTCTTACTCCGTATTTATCCTTAACATGTGTCACTGATGCTCACGGATGTGACAAAACGTGGGCCAAGAATCACCATATTAAGGTCAGTTTGCAAAATGACAATCAAAATCAGTGGTTTCTGGAATCAGAACAATCGAGTCAGAATATCAGCTTTGATCCCTATGGATGTTAGCCCTTCTCCAGGAATATCGTCTGAACACTAACATTAGATGCTTAACCTGATTCCTAGAATTTGCAAAGTGCCTCATAAGTGTTAGCCATACACTGCTTTTGTTTCTGTTAGTATTAATGTATCTGTTTTCTCATTTATAAAGCAGAGTAATTCTAGTCACCCTAAATATTTGTTGAGAATTTTAGATATTAGTTTACCTGGAGAAGCTTGGGTTGGTTCATTTGACCAAATTAAACCTTTTGGTATATATTTATCTTTTACAAAGTATAGAGCACATGTGCTTTCTTCTCTTCTGAGCTGCAGGCTGTGTAGACAGTGTATGGGAGAAAGAGATTACCACTCTTTCTCAACTCTCTGTTCCACTGCCCCCAGCTATCTTGTTTCCTCCTTTGATGGCCTTTGAAAAATTGTCTACATTTGCACTAAAAGTCTTCATCATATTTTTTCCAATGATCATTTTGGTTATGTATATGAATCTATATTCACATATATATGTACACATACACACATATGTGTATACAAAAACATAGGTCAAACACTCTAATGTGAAAATCTCAACTATCAAAGTGGAATTACTCTGAAATTCTATAGGGCAACAGGATATTTGAATTTGGATATTTGGGGATTAGGACACTTAAACACTAAAGTGTTTAAAAATATTCCACCTCCACCCCAAAAACCCTCCAAAACCTGAAACACTTTTTGTCTCAACCTTTTCACATATTAAAATATTAAAATATATACTCATATATTAACATATATATTATTTTGTAATTGCAGCTTATATTAGTCTTGAGAAATTGTCATGACATTTGTTAGTCCACCTTCTTCCCCAAATATCCTTATAAGACTGCAATTAAACTGCTCAACACCATATCTGGCTCATAGGAAGCACTGAAGAATCTCATTGGGGTAGATTTCTACAGAAAGACCCTCATCAGAGATGAGAATTAAATACATTTTCCCATTGAAACCCACAGTGACTATTAGCATATCCCATGGGCCATAACAAACAGCCCAAGAAAAGTTGTCCTAAGAGACTACGCAAGAGTCTCTTCCAGAAGCTGTGGTATCTGACAAGTTTACAGATACTTTTAGTAACATGCACAAAACATTTTTCTGTAAATTAGCAAAACTGCTTGAGAGAGGACACATGGTAAAAAAAAATGCTTAGCAAATATACCTATGTGCAAAACACGATGCTACATGCAGAGGGAAAGCCTACAAAAGAAATTCCTATACCATCTTAACACACACGTTTGTGCAGTGTGCAAGCTAGGTGCACCTTCAACCTACTTGATGACATCAGACCATTGAGAAATTGGAATGAGCGTGTGGAAACCTAGGAAATCTGCACAGGAATGGGGGTATTCTTGGTAGGCTTTATATGAGTAGGTTTTCAGTTAGCGGAGTAGTGTAGAATGCGAAAAAATGGCATAAATGTAATCACACATTGTGGGCAACACTCGATTAATTAGAACATGACTGTGCCATCATGACAGAAGCTTTGTGGGAGATGGGTCTGGAGAGAGATGGAGACCATGCTGAGTTGTGTAGATGCTGTTAATGGCATTCAGTTCTAGTCTTCACACCTGTTTCCCCAGAAATCAAGATACTGATTAAATCTGAGAATCATACCTTGGCTTCAAAACACATTTGGGAGATCTAACAGGCAATCAATGAAGGCATACAATATAAACTATAAACCATAGTTTTTCTTCTTATTCTTAAAGATGATAAATTAATTGAAGAATAGCTTTCTACCAAATCAAGAGAAAGGAATCCTCTTCTGACCCAAAAGTAATCACTTACAACCTGCTCATATGGAAAGACAAAACTCAGAAAGATAAAAGTTTAGATTTGGCATGTCCAGCCATATATCATGTATAATCTTTGCTTGTGTCATAATATTGGCTAATAATTATTTTTGAGTTTGCAAACATGAGGTTAGTGAATTGATTTCTCCATAGTGTTTTCCTTCTCTCTCTCTCTCCCTCCCTCTCTTTCTCCTGTATGAAATTTTCATAACCATGTCACATTTGTCTGTGGTGTTCTTTATTAAGAACTGAGGCAGTTGAAACTACAGCAGATTTAAACAAACTTTATTTATGTGTCTATAGTTTCAAGCTCCTTGGATTTGCTTTGACAGGATTGATTACCTTTCATGGAGATTTTAAAATGTTTTATCTTTTGTGCCCCCTGAGACAAAGTCTCACTACTTCTTTTCTTCCCAGGGTGTTTTCTTAGCCTGGACAAGGTCCCAGGGTTTCACTATTTATCATATTCATGATGTTAGCTTGCCAAAGAATTTGGGAAAAGTTCCTTGGGAACCTTGAGAAGGTTCCAGAAAATTTGATGTTTTTGAACCTCAGAAGATCTTTCTGCACATAATCAGAGAGAAAAGAAAGGCAGCACCTGTTTCTCTACTTACCTGAATTGAAGTTTGTCAAACTGTGGTCCATGGGTCTTTTAGCTCCTCTTTCTCGGGGACTTTTTGAACTTGGTATCTTCAAAAATGGGAGAGATTTTCCACACTGTGACAAAATCTTCCTTAGGGAGTTTTGAGAAACACTTGAATGATTTGAACAGATGTAGAATTAAAAATATTCTTCCTGACACATACTGGTAAAGCAAATGACATGACATTTTAGATGGAGGAAAGTAAAATGCCACTGGTGTCGGATAGAAACAAATAAATTAGAAGGAGTCATTTAGCAGAAGAGTATTTGCTTCATGGTTCTATTCTATGAAACTGAAATTTCTTCCTTTTCCATTTTTTAAGGAAATAGTCATTTCCTGTCTGTGGAAATGTGATAGCCTTGCCTTGTGAGGGCACATTTATAGAATAGCAAACTGATAGATATTTTATAGCATGTTAAATATCAATTAGTGGCCTGTGGCTCTGCTCCTGCTTCTTGTCACATAGTCAGGCCAATTAATTCAGCCAACCTTGACTGTCTGCATCCCCCTGCTTCTCTTTGATAATGCACTGGACCAACTTGACTATGTTCAGCTTATGTTTTTCTTTGATTAGAAGAATGTATATCATTTCCAACTTGTTTCGAGGACTTTATGTTTGGCCCAGTCAAGGACACTTTTAACTTTATGCATTTTGCTCAAGCCCCCTCCCTTGGCTCCCAGGTTGTTCTCATACTACAAGAAACAGTTCCTGCTTAAGTAAATCTATTAAAAACGAGCTTACCTTAACTATATGTGACTAAATTCATATAACCAGTCATGTAATAACCTGCCATCAGTATTATGCTTCCTACTTAAAAACTGTTTTAAATCTACACCTGAAACTGACTCATGACTGATGATTAGGACTCTGAGAAGGTCTCCCAACCTTCTGATGTTACGATAAACAGTTGCCTTCTAACTCCTCAATACAAAGAGTCTTCCATTGGGTTTGATATCGGTTTATCTGCAACATTCTAATCTAAGCAAACAAACCTCACTCAGTTGCTTGACTTCCTCAACACGCTGGAAATACTGCACATCACTGCCAAGGACTGTTTGTCCCTCCCTTGATGCTTCAAGGTGATCTCATTTCAACTAGTTTCTTTGCTCTTGAGCCCCACTTGTTTATGTCGCAAACATTTCTTAAAAATCCCTCCTTATTTACTTCGTGCTCAGCTTCAACTTCTAGGAGTACTAGCCTGAGAGAAACTCCCAGGCTGTTCAGTGGATTGCCCAGAAGATACATAACACATGAAGTATTTCTGTGTGTGTGTGAGTGTGTGTGTGTGTGTGTGTGTGTGTGTGTGTGAGAGAGAGAGAGAGAGAGAGAGAGAGAGAGAGAGTAAAGCAAAAACAACTTACTGCAAATTTCCAGGTATATCGTACATTTTCTTCCGAGTTGTTCTAACCTCCCTTGAAAGCCACTTTCCCTCCTGTGGATCACCATAAAAACCTAGCTGATGTCAACTGTTAATAGCATTGTGTCTGCACATAGCTTTCTCAAACTCCTTTCATATTTCTCCGTGTGCTGTCTACTGAAAGCAAATGGCGTAAATCGCTCTCCTCATCCCTCACTTCCAATCACAGCGTGTGATATTTACCAGAGGCTCAACAAAGGGTACTGGAATTGCAGATAGTTAAATGTGTATTTGGGCACCAGCTGTCTGGCCTGGCATCTCAGATATGGATTTTTCTGCAAGGTGATTTTCTCACTAGACCTTTTTGTGAGTGTTAGCAAACAAAAGTTCTAGGAAGAGAAATTGATATCCCAAATAAGCTTGAAAGTAACATTGAAATTTTCCTCATGAATTAGAGGAGGTGAGTGAATTAACTGTATTAACTATTGAAGGATAATCATATGCTGGACTTAGTAACAGTTTTTCTTTGGAAAACAGTTAATCAGGGACCACAGGTAACAATAGGAGCAACAGTTTCGTAGTTGTGTTTGCCAAATACAACAAATACAAGACAGGCTGGAGTTTCCTGTAACAAAGTCGGTCAGTGTTTGGCTTTGTCCATCCAGCTTTCCTCCTCTTCGCATAAATGTCTTATTCCTCTGCCTTTCCTTTCGGTTGTGGCTATCGCTTCCTGCCCCTGCCTTCTGCGACAGTCTGAGGGGGAACAGGCCCTCTCTTATTCCCATTTCTTCTCTTGCACAATTTTATCACCTATGATTCCGAGTCATACCATTTTTTCCTCCCTGGAATTCTGAATAGTTTGGGAAAGCTGTGAGGATTCATTGACAGTGGCCTTATCTTCACTCTATTTTGGCTGGAGGAAAGTGAAATGCCACTAATGTTAGATAAACTCTAGTAAATTAAAATAGTCATTCATACAGGAAAAATATTAGTTTCAATGATGTACACTATGAAACTGAAATTTCTTCCTTTTCCTTTTTAAACAAATTCTTAAAATATATGAACACCTACATACAAATTCACATTTTTATTACTTAACATAATTTCTGTTATTTATCACCAAAAAAATTGTCTTTTAAGGGTATGATTCTCTTGCTTGGTGTGAAGAACTAAATAAACAAAATTTGAAACAGTGCCTCCAGGTGTTTCATAAAGATGTTGTTCTTTTAATACTTGCAACTCAAAACAAGAAATTTAGTTTATATTTATCCTGGTCCCATTAGTTTTACAAAATTTTTAAGGGAGTTTCTCTTAGTTTAACTTTTTCATTGAGCACAAAACATTCATTAGATTAGGGTTTTTAAACCCTGATTTCTTTCTTGGTAGGAAATCAAATATATAATGTGTTCTATTTTTGTCCTGGGTTACAATCTAGATGCAAGGGTAAGATACATCAACGAATTGCTTATCAGGTGAATGTGAATTTACTGTTGCCTAATTTATTCTGAAAATACAGGTATTCCTTACATTTTGTAAATTCATTTTTTGGTGAAAAAAATTCCCATATATTTAGTTTTTCTTCAGAAGTAGTAATACTTAAATCTTAAGGTATTTAAATGCAATATTAAATTTTTCCCTAAAGGATTACATAAATCTATAATCCGTTTATTTGTTTTACAAAAATGTCTTTTGTTATACTTTCACATTACCTACATATTTCCTTTATAATTTTTAAACAAATTTCATGTAAAAGTCGTATGTCTTGAGAATTTTAATTACATCAATTACTATCAATGAGGTTTTCAACTTTCATCATTTTTCTTGTGGAAATGCTGGCTTTGACCTCAACTTCTATTATGATTACTTTGATCTGTCTATAATCATTTTCTTGAAATTTGTGATCTTTTCTCTCATCAGACTTTCTAACATTTCTCCAATGATCTTAATCACAAGACTATTTGATGTCATTACTGTGAATTTTTTATGGAGTAAGTATTCCTTAGAATTCACGTTTTGAAATGCTTACTGGAATTGGAGAAATTATTTAGCACAACATTTAATAAAGTCAATGCAGATGTTTATTTGAGAAGGGCCCACCCACATTTTGAAGCTGAGATTTATGGGCATCCTATCATGATATAGAGTGGTGCCCTCATAAGATGTTATTCTAGTTTCTAATCCAAACTTGATAAAGAAATGATGGAACCCATTATTCTGACTTTGGCATTGCATAATTTTCCTCCTTTTCCTGCCTCTCTTCCCCCTCTCCACTCCTCATCCTGTTTCCCATCTCATTCCAGTCCAATCTTCCCCAGCTTCCACCTTCTCCCTCCTTGTTGACATCCAAGTTGTTTTCATTTTCTTTCACTTGCAAACCGCTACCCTTATCCACATCACTCGGGACAGAGCTCTCATTTTCTAATATTAGAGCAGTTATCAACTTTAGACTTCTCAGTCTTTATATTCAATTCGTGAACATTTATCTTATTTACCAGAGCCAGGCTGTCAGTAGCATCCTGAAGGTGGTTTGCTCCCTCTAACGCTCTGCACAATGTTGGCTACTAATTATGGGTACTCGTATCCACCTGGAGCATCTCACACTGTGTTTCCGTGCTCTGTTTGTTACAGTCTCTGCTGTCTTCTCCAGTCTAAGTGCTTTGTTCTTTGCCCTCCTTGAATCAGCTCAGTAGTGCGACTATTAAACCATTCAAGGGTATTAAAACATTTTGGAGGATTCAAAAGCATATTTAAAATGTTAATTACCTGTCAATTTCTCAATAGTCTTTTCCTCTTGCATGTCTGTGTCTCCTGATTTAAACACATCAAAAAAGGGAGCGATTTAAATGCATGGAAGTGACTGAAACACAAGTGAGTTTTTTTTTCAATTAACCAGAAAACTTCATATTTTAGGAAAATCGTTCACCCTGTTTATTTAAGTTCACACTTCACTGTGCTTGATGTATGAAAACACGGCACGTGCAAAAATGTATTTTTCCACATTTACAGGGAACTGCACATTGACTGCTGCCTTTTAGTCTCACAAGAACAGAGAAAGAGCCAGACTTCACCGATGGAGAAAGCAAGGTTTAGAAACGTCAGGGTACAGATAGGCTCCCGGTGGCAGCTCGCAAATGGGAGACCTAGAACTGCGACCTCCACCTTGTGAACCTGCTTCCTGTGTCCGCCGCCACAGCACTCTCTCAGGGAGGAAGGGAGGACGCCTTGGGTTTAGCTGTGAAAGAGCAGCATCGGGACTTCCTCCTCTTGTTCTTGTCTAATCAGCCTGATGCAGGTGTTCTCCGCAGGAGCAGACGGAAACGCAATGAAGACAGATGTGATGGCAGCTCATTCGCTGGCTGGGACGCTTTCCAAACCCCAGTGCTGGTCCGAAAGCACGGAGCACGGCAGGCAGACCACGAGAGAAACCAAATGTGGGCACAGATTTGTACAAGTTGTGGGTTTCCAGAATTTTGAAATCAAAATGAGATTTAACTTCAATTTATTCATCCTGAATTCTGCATGGGCTATCTCTCACATTTTTACAATTGTTAGAAAAATAAATATGATCACAAAGTCACTCATCATTTATATACCATGAGGCCATCACAAGCTAAGTCAGTGTAGAAGGTAACAGACCCTTGGATTTACAGCCCGTGTGACCAGCACTGGAGGGCCGCCAAGCTCAGTCCTTACTTTCTCTTCCCTCAGAATGGTCCTTCGAGTCCCAGAACCATTGCGTCATCACGACTAGTAATTAGACTTTCAGGTTAAGGTAAATCACAAGCACTGAGAAGTATCAAAGTGAGCACTCTCATGGGTCCCGTGTGGCCAGGCTGGACCTCAGCCTATTGGAGGTGACACTCTTCTGCTCAGTATTTGGGAGATGACTGCAAGAAAATGAGGAGCTTGGGATCAGACAAGGATCCACAGCCCATATTTGCCTTTAAGGTCTAAGTGACATCCTGCAAGCATCTCGACCTCTCTGAGTGTCAACTCGGCCAGTCTGTGTTCAGCAGCAGTGTTGTGCCTTCCTAGACCCCTCATGAGCCAGGGAAGAACATCACGCAATGTATGACAGTATCTGTGCAAATGTTCATGGGCTTTGATGTATATTTCTCCTGCGGTGTTTACATTTAAATACAGAACAGAGATTGCAATCATAGAACAAGAGATCAAATCCAAGAAACTATAGATTGGTATTATCAATGGGAGAATGCAAGTGAGACAGAAATGGAAAGAAATCACAAACTCTCCACCTTGCCCTTGTAGTGGTTTTAAAATATTAGTGGGCGTGACTCTCCTGAGAGGGCAAAATGCAGATTCCTGGGCCAGAAGATGCCAATTCTCTGTCTGGACTGGGACATGAATCCTGATGTATTATTGAGTACTCCAGATGATTGTGAATAAAGTATAAGAAACATCAACTCAGTCCATCTCAGTTGCCGTGGCTACCTCACCAGATGGATAATAAGCACCTGAAGAACAAGGACCAGCGTCTGTAATTAATTGATTCCTGAGGATCCAGCGAGGGTGGGGCACTTAGTCTGATGTTTGTTGCTGTAAAAGGCGCTTTTCATGCATTCCACTAATTAACTTTTGTTTCACAGATTTGCGATTTCCCACTTTTCACTTCCCGTTTCCAGTGTTCAAACCCAGGTCCTGAACTGGTGTGAGAGGAGGGCGATGAACTGTCCAGAGGTTGTTGTCCTTCACTGAAGGCCGTTTGCTGTCTTCTAAAATGACTCCAATTTAGCTGAGCAAACTGTCATCAGGACGGTTTGTAGATCTTTTGGGACCATATTCCTAAACTTGAGATGTTGGCTCATTTTAGCTTATTTCCAAAATGAAAAGGCAGCCTTTCACCTGTCTCCTTCCCTGATTAAAAAACGTGACCACAGAGACAAACACACCATGGATCAGAGAGGCAAGAGCAATGCTGTGAGATGGGCATGAGTCTGGCTCTTCGTGTCTTCAGTGAGCTACAGCACAGCCTTTTGATTTTTAGGTCAGCAAGTTAGAGAAAGAATTTTCTCCATGGCTTAAGATTGGCTATTTTGGGATCGTATCACACAGGTAAATTCAACTTACTCTAATTGAAGCATCAAGAAAGCATGCAGAATTAGGGCAGTATCATACTACACTGTGAAATGCAGAGGTTTATTTATCATACTTGCAAAGCAGGTGTTGCGCCACGTCTCACAGGGCCACAAGGAGAACCACAAGAGAAAACTAGGTCTGTAAAGAAATTGCCTGCAGCAATGCCTGGAACTTCAAAAGTGAATGATCTTGCATTTATTTTGATCACTAATGAGTATTTCATAAATAAACCATTGACTCTGATGAAAATATTAACCCGAGGAAGGCCAAGCAAGTCAGATAGAAAAAAAAAAAATCTTACTGAGGGTCTTTAAATGAACTCCAGACCAAAAACCTTGAGTACAAAACACTAACCAGATCTACACTTGACATCAGAACCTCGATTGGCTCACCATGAGCCAGAAATAAAAGCAAGCAGGTATAATGTGGAATTTCAAAGCCTTTAAAACTATCAGGGAAAGCCAGAGAGTGTGGATATCAGAAAGGTAATTCAGGTGCTTAATTTATTATTCATGAAGAGGATACAGTGCAAGGTTTATGTTAAAGGCTTTTGGAAACATTTTCCCATCATGAAAAATAGCCCGGTCACAATACCGTAACCAGGGAGATTTATGGGTGTGCTTTATTCACACCCGAAAGGCTGCTTCCTAAGGATACTAAAGTAGCACATGAAGGCAGCCATGTGCTAATCAGATAATCTGCCTGATATAAAATCACGTAAGATGGTGCGGTAGGGATGAAAGGATCAGCATAGTTGGTTTTAAATATCTGCAAGTGATGTGAGCCAGAGGGAGTTTCCTTAGTTGTGAGGACAAACCAGAAATGGGGCACATCTTTGATTTCTTTGCACAAATTTAGGGCAAGTTATTCTCTGCTTACAACAGAGAATAGCCTTCTTAAACCAGAGAACCCCTTGAAGAGCTGTTTAATGAAGAAGCCGGATCCACTCTTAGAGTTTCTGACCAACGGGGGTCTGTTTGGGGCCTAAGGATTTGCATTTCTAAACAGTAGCCTCATGATGCTGGAGTTTGAGGTCACGTTTTCAGGTACACTGGCTCCCAGGTGTTCCCAGTATGGTACATTTTCAGATACACAAAGATGTTCTGCCAGGTTCTTGCTGGGGTTTTATGGTGCCCCTCTCTTCCCATACAGGCAGTCGGATTATAAAGCCTAGATACTAAAGGTGCTGTCTTCTTTGTCGTTATTCTGAGGCTTTGTCCAGTGATGGACTTTCTTGCTGCTGTAGAATTTTGTTTTTAGTGAGTCACTCCACTTCTCCTTTGCTGTGATACCATTTCAGTGAAGTCCTGAGTCTTTACAAAAATGTCTGCTGCTGGGAAGTGCTTCGTAGACTCCCCATAGGACGACGAACACTTCCCAGCAGCACAGAACCCCGCTCAGGTGGGGTTGCTATGTGTTTGAATGGCTGTTCAGTGGGATGCAGGGCTGTGACTTTTATAAACTTGGGCCTTGGAGACAGGAGATCTGGTAGTGATCAAAACCTGGACTTTAAATTTAGCTTTGAAGTCATTGTAACTTATGCACTTTCTTCAAGAGTGAATGACAGGTTTTCATTTAGCCCAGAGACATTAGTTTCTAATTCAAAGAAAATAAAACTTATTCATGTTAAAGATATTTTAATAAAAGGGAGAAACTTGAGTATGGGTCAAAAACTAGTAGAACAAACGTCATGGCAGCTGCAGTTCGTTGATGGAACAGAGATGAGGAAGAGCTGGGCATGTCTCTAATTGCAACTTGGGCAAAACAAACCTTGTGTAAAGGGAGTTCATGTGTGTCTCTGAGTAAGAGTAGCACCCTTGACTTTGAATATTTACCATATAGGAAGAATGATTATAAAGGACTGGATATAACTTGATGCTAAAATAGAAGTGCTTCAAATATTCTGTGAAGTAATCTTTCATACCTTGCTCTGGCTAGTAACAAAATAGTAGAGACTGCTGCTAAAGTTGTTAAACACACGAGGGAAATAATAATCAAAAATTCAATGGAAATACAAATTCAAATATAATACAATATCTGTCAATAGCCATGGTATTTTTGATAAAACAAATTACTTTGTAAAATGCTTTTGCAAACATTATGCTGAACCCCCAATGAACATTTTATGAAAAGTTTTATAAAATTCAAAACAAATGGCTAACTGCCTTAGTTGTACTTAATTAAATAGAAGTATTTGTGAAAATATATCAATTTTTAAACAGTCCTCATATTTTTCTCATAGTACTTATTTGGTATTTTATTTTGGCAAATAATAAAACAAATACTTGTAGTTAAATTTGTGATGTTACATAATATATTATTTTTATAGGTTTTAAGTTTTAATCATTTGATATTTAGGAATATTTGGATAGTTCTCAATGATGGGAGGCCATTTTATACAAATAAGCAGAGTTTCAATATAGTACTTTTGATATTTTTAATAAAATCCATCTCTA
>RJWM01015194.1:0-48511 GCA_004363535.1 Dasyprocta punctata
CGTTCTCCTCAGTGATGCGCTCTGTTTCTTTTGTACCATTTAACCTCTTCCTCCTCTTTTTTCAGTTCCATTGTAGTTCCCAGGCAACCTTCACTCACTTCAGTTCCTCTCCAAGCTGCCGTATTCCTGACTCCAGACACTTGGTCCTAGAGAAACTGAGTTGCTGGTTCTCACTACTCTGCCTGTTTTATTTCTTCTATAGTTTTTGTTTGAATGAAACAAGATTTAGAAAATCAACCAGGAAAAGGATGGTCTATTATGTTGCAACATGTTTTAGCATTTAAAATTTTTTTTCTCTTTTAAGGTTCAAAGATTTAATGTTTTATCATTTCCTTTTGGCTTAAAGAATTCATACTTACTATTCACTAAGGTATCTTTGTTAAATGACAAGTTCTTTTAACTTTCCTTTTTATGAGAATGTCTTATTTCTACTCTCATTTCTGAAGAATTGTTTTGCCAGACATAGGTCTAATCTTTCAGCACTTGAAAACTATTTTCCTACGTCCTTCTGTCTGCTATCACTCGGGTGAGAAGTCTGCTGAATTCCAGAGTGGCTTTTCTCCCTGGGCAGCACCACGTTCCCTCTGCCCCCAAGATGTTCTTTCCAGTGCTCAGAAGTGAGTTATGTCTTGGTATGAATTTCTCCAGGTTTATCTTACTTGAGGTTCTCTATGCTTTTCAAAGTTGTAGACTTGAACCTCTTTCCAAATAAGGGAAATTTGAGCCATTATTTGTCAAAGTATAGGACTCTGATGATATGATATACGATCCTTAGTTATTTCCTGGGTGAGACAGAGCCCAGGCAGTAGGATTAGGATTAGGATTGCCTGGGCTAAAAGTCTATGTAAGCCACTTAGTAGGTAAGTTAGGTAAGTTAATCTCTTTTTGCCTTATTTCTTTGAGCTTTTTCCATGAAACGAGATGTGATGCCGGACCATATTGGATTCCTCTCGTCTTGTCCAACAGCTCTCCGGTCTTTGTTCCTGTATGCACGAGCACTTATCGTTTTATTTGGGGAACTGCTTTTACCCCACTGAATTTGGTTGGGTGACAATCATGATAAATCACTGTCCTCTCCACTCCCTGTCCAAATCGATTAAGTGTTCCCCACCCTAGAAAGTGAGACACGCGTATTAGCATTGCGCTGTTCACTCAGGAGCCTGCAAGAGCACCTCACTCACGGGAGTTTATCTGCTGCATGTGCAAATGAATAACAACTCAGATCTCGATGCTTTTTATTTTCCAGCGTAGTGAAGGCGACAAGATATTTAAAGATTCTTAGTATGAGTGAGCACCTGGCTCCGTGATGAGAGTAGAAATCTATCACATCCGCAGCCTTAACTTTTCTGTCTCTTTGTCTTTCTGCGTCTTGTCCTCTTCTGCGGCTGTGTCTCACCAGCCACATCTAATGTGGACTATCTTCTCTACACTGTCGCGAAGTTTCCTTATTTTTTTTTCTCTTTCAGGGTCTCTTTTCCCTCATATTTGTTTATACCTGTTTTGATTCCCATCTCTGTACTTTATTCCTATTTAGTTTCTATTTTTAATATTGCTTTTTGTTTCATATGCTTTCCTTCCAGCTATTTCTGTTTCATATCAAGTTGTAATGGTACTATAACATTTATTTTTTATTTGTTTAGAATTTTTTCACTGTCTTGTGGGACAAAAATTTTTCTTTTCTAACTATAATAAATCGTTTAATACATTACAATTAATGTATATATAATGTAAATACACTATAGAATCAATTTACATATTAAATATATTTAGATGAAGTACTAAGATTAAGTGTATTTATATAAAGAAGGTAATTTTTTAAAATTTCTAACTTTTGATTACTCTTCATTGTCTGCAGCTAAAGGCCGTTAATAGAAAACTCTCTGGTTCCTGTGTAAACATGGATCCATCAAAATTTTTATTAAGCTAAGCTGACAGTCACAGTGACTGTGACACCAGGTCTGGTGACAGTAACGTGGATTAATCTCCTTATGCCTGAGCATCTGGCGTTAGGAAACTGAGCAGGAAACGGCACTAAGACAGTGTCCTGGGTGTTTACTGGCTGGTGACTACTGAATCTGCACACTCAGAATTTTCCAAATGGAAGAACAGCGAGGCCGGGCGTCTGGCTGTGCTGACAGATCTGCTTCTGGGCCTCCCTTCACCTGGCCCTCGACCTCAGTTCTGTTTCTGCATTGTAGTGGAACACCCTGGCTCCAGGGGAGAAGAGAGAGGAGGCAACTCTCTTGTGTTCTTGCCCGAAGGACACAGGCGATGTGGCTAGGTCACACGTCCCCCGTGCTGCAGCACGGCCCGATGCTAATCTGTCCCCAGAATTCTGTCCTTCTCACACTGCAGTCACAGAAGGTTTTCCTCTCATAGTGAGTCAGTACGATAACCTCTTTCTTAATTTTTTCATCCTTGAACCTTGCCTTTCATTAGGAATGAAACATCCTGCTTTTCTGACCCTGGGATACTTCATCATCTCAATTTCTGCCCTTATATTTGCCCCCACCCTTGATAATGTGCCCAGGGCATGTGCACATTGGATTACAGGGTTTATTTGAGCATTTTTCTCCTCTTTAGATTACCCTATAAATATTGAAATTGGAGAAGCCCTTTCAAAATATTTACATGATATTTTCATTGGTGCACACCTAGAGAAAATACATTTACATCAATTAGATAGTCACTTCTCAGACTAATTGAACTCAAATGCATCAACTTTTTACTTTTTGTGTCAAATTTCTAAATATTAATTCTAGTGCAACGATATAGATTATTTTTTTCCCATACTTCAAATATGTTCTCTGGAGACAGTTTATAAAGCTGGATTTATTGACTATAAGTATACTCACATAATTTTGCAATGAAAATCAGAGACCTACAGTGTTAAACAACAGTTTTACTCTGAAAAATCTAAATGTGGATTATTGACATTCAGTTTCCCAGATACTCAATTAACGAAGCCAAGTAATGCATACTGCATTTTGAAGTTGCATCAGCAGGAACTAAATCCGCCTTTTGGGAGGATGCTTCTGGCTTTTGTTGATTTCAGGAAAAAAGTTGACTGACAGGAGCAGCTGCTTGTGGGAAACAGTTTGGACCCAAACAGCACTGAACCAGAACACTGAACAGATGTTGTTCTGCCTTCTTAGTTCCTGGAATACGGTGTGATGTTTTCACTTGCTTTCTTACAAGCAAACCCAAAAGTAAAATCTCCAGAAATTATCACAAGAGTGGGTCACATTCCATATTCCATGAGAGCAGGCAATAGTCATTGTCAGGTAGGCTGTATCTTTCTATGAGTTAAAACAATAAAAGACCTCAAATTAAGTCAATAACCAGACCGAGGGAATGAACCGAAATCACCTGAAAAACACTTTGGGAATATTATAGCTTATTTTAGTAATGAGGAAAGCAAGGAACAGGAGTGGAGAACAGGATCTATTATTTCCAGAAGACAGAATTCTTAGCTGTTGTCTTTCTTGAAAATGTCTGTTTTCTAGCTCTCTTCACATTATAATGCAGCATAACTACAACAGGAACCAGATACGACATGGGTTCCTATTGCTTATATCCCCGCACAGGGGTCTGCCTGGGCTAGGCTGTCATGGGTAAGTTAGTGAAAGACAAGACATCTCAGCTTTCCATTTCATATAATAAAGATCCATATACTTGCTTCATAAACTTAAATAAAATGATGCATGTGACAGTCCGCAGTAATGCACATTGTCTATGTCCTAAAATACAATGGCTAATAGAAAGCCATTGGTTTATTAATTTCCCAAGAGATGGAGAAAGCAGCAACAGAATAAAAGAGAGCAGCTCCCTGAACGCTGAAGGAGTCTGAATTGCCTGATATTCATTTTAAGATACATTATTTCTAGTACCGGTCTAACATGCCAGCCAATATCTGCAGTTCAGAGCAGCCAAGTACGAAATGCGTGAGAAGGTCACGTGGCTTTATTCCTTATGTTAGGCTTGCAGGTAAAATGAGATGGCCCCCAGGCTCTGTTGTGTATTCCAGATTCAATCAGTCCTAATTCGGGGTCAACTAACAATAAGAGTTTTGCAAAAATCATACTTGACTATTAGAAGAACATTTCTAAGAAAGTTGAAAACCTAAGAAAGAGAACTCTGTATGACCATTGTGAAGTCTACATCTATTTTTACCAAAGGGAGGTGTGAGGTTTTGGACAAGTCTGAATTATTTTGTGTTTTAGGCAGGAGTTGGGGGCATAGAGAGGGTTTTGTGGGAACAATGAGGTTCTACAGCTGTGAAATTATTTCCTAACGTAGCCGTGCAAATCAATTTCACTCACATATCCACTGCGGCCGGAGAAATCAGCCAGGGCACAGCTGGTAGAGGCTGGACTGAGAAACAGGGCAGATGGGTAGAAATGTACATTTATTGAAGTAAAAGAGGGAAAAATTACATATTTGTATTAAACTATTTTATATAATTGTAATAAATATTAATAGACATGCAATTATGCACACATAATGAGAAAAGTGTACATTGCATAAATAGAAAGATAATACAACCCTAGTTTCTTCTCGAATTCAAGTTGTATTCACCCCGGCCGTCTGCCCCAGCCCTCCACACGCGTGTCCCTCTTCTGTAATGAAGCTCTTACGTCTTCAGCTTTAGAGTTTATGAGCAGTCTAAAGTCATTTCTCTTTGAGAATTGTTGAAAAGACTTCTGTCACGTTTCTGAAAACAAACTTTCAGTTCTTTTTCTCATTAGCAGTGTCAGTGGTCAAGCCTACCATGGTGCTGAGCATTCACTGTGTTCTGGGCAGGCAGTTTAGCCAATGCCCTAATTTGGTTTTTGTCCTAGGCTTAGGATGAAGATGTTATTACGGCAGTTTCAGCTGAACACTCCAGGATTAATTGAGTAGTGTAATAGCCATGGTGCTGAATCTGTGATGACTTAGGCCCGAGGGACTGGGTCGGGAGATTGTTAGGGATGATTTAGTTTCCTGGTTCGGTTTTAGTGAGCAGGAAAATGAGCTTCAGGGACAGAAAATGATTTGACTAAGTCTTGCTGGAGAGCGTTTGAGCTGGCAAAGGAATTCAGGGACTCGTGGATTCCAGGCTGTCGTCCTTTCTCCCGCGGTTAGTGACAGCAGGTCCCTGCGCCGATCCTGGCGGAGCTAGCTGGTGGGCTCCCTGGGACCTGGACCGAGAAGGGCAGCGAGGACACGAGGAGCTGTGCCTGCTCTGGCTGGACTGACGAGCCTGTCCGCACGCAGACCTGCAGGCCCTCAGCCAGGCGCCTGACTTTGTCGCTCATATGCAGTAAGTGAGGCGGTCAGCTGCAGACTGACACGCTGGACATTGGTAAATGCACATCAAAAACCCATCAGGGCCAAAGCAAGTTGGGAGTCGAGGGCAGCACTTTCCTCTCCAGCCCTGACCTCACCTCTTGCCTCTTGGGGTGCGGCATCATCTTTACCAGCAAACAGGAAGGTGCAGGTGCCAGACCCGGGACGCCGCATCCCCGGACAGGTCCCCTGCTGCACACTCCCGAGGGCCACCGTGTCCCCTGGGGGGCCCCCTTCACAGGGCAGAGGCTCCGCTCCTGTCCCTTGGCTGGGCCTGGGCATCCGTGCCGGCCGCGTCCCTCCTCCGGCCCTGAGATGATGGAGCTGAGTGAAAGGGTGGGGCTGTCAGCTCGCCAGCCCTCAGGGGCCACGAGAGAGTTTAGCAGAGGCAAAGCGAGCGGAGAAGACGGGTGTTACACAAGTGAGGAACAGCCACAGAGTTTAACAGCATTTCCTCTGTCCGTGGCCCCCCGTGTGGGTGCATCAACACTCCTTCAGTCTGATGTGTTCAGCCCTTTCACTGAATCTTCTTTACATACTTTTTCATTTGTCTAATTGGTCTTTTGTACCTTTTTAAAGCAGTAGATTTGTAAGAGGAAACATTAGTTTATTAGCAAACAGATAATGTTATATGATTATTTTTTAGTAAAATAGACACTGTGTGTGAATGTCACAAAGTTTGCAATTTGCAGTGTGTGTTTCCACAGGGACAAATTCTAATCGAGGAGGTGGGACGCACTAAATTGAAGTGGCCCCTTGTTCTTAGTAGAAGCAGGGTAGCCTCTTCGGTGGAGGAAGACCAGCAAGCCCCAGGCTGCAGACAAGCCGCACTGATGTGGAAGCCCTCGGACAGGAGTTCAGGGCCGTGCGGGAGACTAGCAGAGAGCCACAGGCTGGAGGCGGCTGGGGTGCTGCAGGCGGGCGGTCACAGTTTCCGGTTTCTCCAGCTAAGTGCAAAGAGTTTCAGTACTGAGTTAAGAGTCCACCTAACTCAGGCCCATCTTTTTTCTTTTAGGAAATACATGTATGCATAATCGACATGCATGTATAGTCAACATACTCTCATAGATACTCAGACGAGTGCGCCTGCAATAGGCTGGTCGTTCTGATTTTCTGGATTTGACGCCATTTCTCCTTTAAAAAATGAATGAGCACACTCATTTTCTATTTCTTTTCCCCATCTTACCATGAGCTCACAGGCAAAATATAACTATAATTCATAGTTGAAATTTATTCTTCTTGTCTCATTGGATCTATTCATGACTGTGCATGTGTGTGTGTGTTTATAAATTCACACTGTGCTGTGAATTTATCCTGTGCATTTCCGCTAAGGAGAAAAGTAGTTTTTGTAGATAGTATTATAAGCCTCAAATTTAGAGTGCAGCAACTTAGAGTAGCTAAGACCACCAAAGTCTTTTGCCATCGCTGAGCAGGTTTCCAGAACTTCTCTGGGGGTGAGATAATAACTGATTCCTCCGTAGGACTCTGTTTCCTCTTGCTAGTGGTGGAGACTGCCGGTCTCATTCTGCACACCTCGGTCTGTAGTGACTGTGTGAGGAGTCTGTCATGGCTGGTTTGCCCCATTAGCACTAAAACATCTTTGCTGTCAATTTCTGGATAACGTTTACTGCCACAAGTATAGAAGAGAAACATAGGACAAGGTGAAGTTCTTTTTCTTCTAACAATACTCAACACAGAACATGTCACATCTGGCCACCAAAATGTCCAACAAACACCCAATGGATGTCTCACAATTTATGCAATTCTCAGCTTGTCTCCTGGGAGATAACATCAGGTAAATACCATAGGTAAAGTCTCAGGCTTACAAGACTTCTGCTTCTGCCGCGCCACACCCCTAGTTCAGGTGCCAAACCCTAGAAGCAGACTGGCACCTCATTTCTAACCAACGGGTTATACATTGGGGCTCCCCTGACCCTTTCTTAGGTTCAGTTAATTTGCTCAGTAGCTGACAGAATGCAGGGGAACATGCTCACTAGTGCTTTATAAAGGATGTCGCCAAGGCTGTGGGTAAGCAGGCAGGGGAGACAGGGTCAGAGCCAGGCGCGGGCTCTGTGAGCGTGACACCCTCCCAGCTCCTCCACGTGCTTCACTATCTGGAAGTTCTCTAAACTCAGAACTTCAGGGATTTGATGTAGTTCACATCACTTGGCCTGATTGATTAAATCATCAGCCACTGGGGATGAATTTAGACTGCAACCCTTTACCCTCCCCAGAGACAGGAGGTGGTGCTGAAGGCTTTATGGGTGGAAGCCTCCTTCCAGGGCTACCTGGGCTCAGCCATCGTCTCATTAACATGTAAGAGACGTTCTGATCATCGTCTGTGTGAAGGTCTGTGTGGGATATGGAAGAGAAGAACAAACATATATACCTTATTTAAAAAAAATTGCAGTGTCTCAGTTTGCAGGTGTGTGTTTTGTAGAAACAAAAACAAGTGAACAGCAATGAAAAATATCCAACAACCTTTTTTCTTAAGGAAAATATCCAAACTTTACTGTTTCAAATATGATACAAAAGATACAGCAAGCGAATGCATTCTGTGAATTTATCACAATGCCTTGAACCCTAACCTATAATTTAAGAACTGAACAAGGTAGAGGAGTTGTTTTCATCTTGGGTTGGCAACACTCTACAGTCAACTTAGCTGTGCTATGATATTTAAAAGTTTAAATCCCTCTGGTGAATATCCAATCATGACCTTTCTTTTTATGGAAGATGTATTCTGTTTCCAGATTTGCTTGATCTGAAGCAGCTTCTAATGCAAATGAGTACATGGCTTACAAAATGTCACCAATAAGCCCCATGTCATGTGGTGTCAGAATAGGATGTCACATAAGAAATCACATTTTTGTTGCAACAAAATCATCAAAGAAAAACCTAGATAATGTAACTAATTTATTTATCTTTATTTGAGAAAAATGTGTCTTTGTGAATCTGTGATGATTTATTGCAAATTAAACTATGGTGTACAGAGCCACTTCATTTTCAGATCAGGGAAGATGATTTTTAAACTTCATCTTCATTTTTGTGCTAACAGGTGTGAGGACAGAATGCGGACATCATAACCACAACACGTAAGTGCTGTATTGAGGTCCAGGGGGACTAAGCTTTAGCTGCATCCTGATCTTCTGCTGTGCATGTAACCTCGAGCACATCGGCTTTCCTGAGCTATTCTCGTCTAGACCCTGGAGGTACCGGCTTGTCATGTGAGATAATGTTCTTGGAAATGATCAAAGTTTGCTGTGCATATGTATGAATATGCCAGAATATATCCAACTGTTTTATACAATTAACATATGCTAATATAAAATTAAATAAATATCCTTGGAATCTTGGAAGTACTAGAGTCATATGAGATGAAATTATTTAAAAAAAATTTTTTTTAAAACAGGATAAAGCCAAGGAAAATAAAAGAGAATAAAGTCAATCAAAAATAAACTAGCATAAGTGATACAGGACTTCAAAACTTTATGATACCAACAATAGTTACCATAATGCCTTTCGTTGTCTTCAAAATAGCTGTAGATACTTTTGGAAATAGTAAAAATCGAACAGAACAGAATAGATAGAAACAATAAAACCAAAACAGTGAATGTAATAAAGGACTTCAAAACAAGCCACTAGTAAATTCAAAATGGCTACCATAATACGTCTTGTTGTCTTTCAAATACCTGTTCATGTCATCAGATTTAGCATAAATGAAACAAAAGAGAAGAAAACCCAACCCAACAAAACAGTAAAAATGCTATGGCTTCCTGGCCGGGACTGCTTCCTGGTGAGGTCTGGATCTCTCCCCTCTGCAGTCCGCAAGTGGCGCAGACTCATGAAGAGAGGCTTGGGTGTGGCCGTCCCCACTCCAGGAGCAGCTGGTGCAGGCTCTGGTTTCCAGGTGGAGATCTCCTCCTGCTGAGGCCCCTGGTTCCCCCTGCTGTCCACAAATGATGCAGACTCCAATTATTTTAAAATTAAACTAAATTATTTTTGGCCAAAGGCTAAGCCATTTACCAAATGGCTGTTTGTGTTAAAGTATCTCCTCATTAATGAAAAACTTACGAATGGACCTTGTCATATACACAAGCAATGCGATTCATCACTGATTTAAAGACTAACCACAATGAATGATAATTATTTGAGGCACATATTTATCTGACCCTGAGGTCACAGTTTGGGGTTTTGGACTAACCCCAATCTCCTAAATGAGTGGATTGTGAAGACCTTAAAAGGGACAAGTGGTGTGATTCTAGGGATCCAGGAAGGTCAAAACCCTCCGACAGGATTTGAGATTCCCTGGAGGTTGAAACAAAAAACTTCTTCGGGTGGCCCATATTTACTTGGTTTTCAAACAAAGGACAGGGAGACTGAGGCAAGTGGAGGGAACTGTGCAGGCCGTTGGGAGTCAGTTCAAAGACTTCTCCAAATGGTACATTTTGCCAATTAAGAGAACTGTCTGATCTCTAAGGTTGGTGGCTCTATTGCTCTAGAAGAGGGGGTGTCAGCAGCCCACATCCTTGGCCGTCTTGGCTGTGGTTATCTTGACCTCAGAGCACTGTGCCTATGCTTCTTTTACCAGTACAGCACAGGTCCCTGGCCTCAGCAACCCTGTGCAGCCCAGTCTCCAACAGTCACTGGCTGTTGTAGTTTGGATTCTGAACGTCTCCTGAAGCCCATGTGCTAAAGACTTGGTCCCCAAGTTGGGGCTCTTGGAAGGTGGTGGAACGTTTAGGAGGGGGGGCCTACTGGAAGGTCCAGAGGTCATCATGGTCAAGGGGCCTTTCAGTCTCATTCTTCTTTTCTTGCTGTCTGGTTTGTAACGCACAGTTTCACTCCCCGCATGCGCCTGTCATGACATGCTGCCCTTGCCAAAGACCCAAAGCGACGAGTTCATCCATGAGGGACTGAGCCTCCAAAACTACAAGCCAAAACGAAACTTTTTATAAGCTCCTTATCTCAGGCATTTCATTATTGGGATGGAAAGCAGCCGGGTAATGTGGCATTAAGAAATGGCACAAACGCCAACCGTTACCTCTTATGCGACAAGTGCTGTGCTAGTGGCTCCCACACACTGTGTCTGGTTCTCACTGAATCTCTCCAAGTGCTGACTGCTAGCAAGTAGGAGCGAGTGTGTAACTGGAGGCATAGACGCGGTGGTTTGCCAAGACAATAGAGTTGGTATCAAATAGAGTCAAAATTTGTACAGCCCAGGCCCATCCTCTAAGTGTGTCAAGTGTTTGACAAGTGTGGCAGCTGAGTGATGAAAAGGTGGATCCGAGGACAGACCCCCCACCAGACCACCATCCAGAGAGGGTGGGGGTTGTCCTTTTCTGTACTGGCTGCAGTGAGCTGGGCATAAATACCTGTCTTTCACGTCTCAGAAAGAAAACACGCAGTTTCATTGTTGCTGGGACAAAGTACTGAAAACTTGCAGCTTTCAGGTAGTGAAGGTTCTTTTGGCTGTTGTTTAGAAAGTTTCTATCCATGTTTGGTGGCTCAGATATACAGACCTCATGGTGGACGGAGCTGGGCAGAGGACAGCTACTCGTGTCACAGCCACTAGGAAGCGGAGAGCAACGGCAGGGGTCGAGGAAGGAGGTGCACCTTCCAGATCTGTACCCAGCAGCCTGGCTCTGCTTCCCCAGGGCCTGCCTCTGACAGCGAGTCAGCTGCAGCGCCCGGGCTCTGGTCCTCTTCCACAAGGGCTCCACTCTTGGAAGACTACTAGATAAAAACCGTAACACCTTACTCAAGCTCTGCTTCTTATCTAATTTTTGTTGCCCCTGCCTGCAGTTTTAGTTTTAATGAAACTGACTGTGTGTTTTCAAAGGAAAAGATTCCATTTCTGTGACAACTCACTATTCTGAGCATCTGCTTATACTGTTCTTAGCATCCATTGCTGCCGGCAGTGATAGCTGTGAGTTGCCCGTGAAAGATAACTTGTGATTCATAGAGTATAGCAGGGATCGTTTCAGTAACAGTTTTAGCCTTATTATAATTGGAGAGGCTTTGGGAAAGATCCAGGGCAAAGCACTCCCTTCTTCCTCCTGTGCCCCTCCTCTGCCCTCCCCTCTCTCTGTCTCTGTCTCTGTCTCTGTCTCTGTCTCTCTCTCTGCCTCCCCCGCACACCCTTCTGAAAGGATGGGAGAAAGGTGACTGCTTATGGCAGCACATTCAGTCTCTGAAGCTTTCGGAGATGTGCAGCTCTTTTAACAAAGCACATTTTTCTTGCCCATAGGCTCTTATTTTCATTGCTTTAACTGACTATTCCGGCACAGCAACAGCTGTTCTACTGATTAGAACAAAGAATACATTGGCTCCAACCCTCCTCTTCTGTTGGTTATGAATCAAGGGCACTAAGCTATCATCTCTGGCACCACAGAAGCACTGCTGGCTCCTAGAAGCTCATGGAATTCTTCTCCGTTGGCTTCTTAGGATCACGATAAAGATTTCACCGAGTCACACTAAGCTGATGCTACCGCACACCCACTCACTGCGGGTTAAAGCTCTTGACTCCGTCCCCGAAGAGCTCGTTTCTGTGAGGCACACAGCACCTAGAGGGGCCAGCGCCAGTTAATAAAAACCGAATGCGACATGCACAAAACATTTCCAGACTCCCATGTATAACCAAATCCTATATCAGCTGGGCACAGGTCTGTAATTCCAGTTACTGGGGAGGCTGAGGCAGGGGGGTCACGAGTTTGAGGTTAGTTTGAGCAACTTAGTGAGAGTGTCTCAAAATAAAAAATATTTTTAAAGGGTGGCTGTGAAGCTCAGTATTGGTTCAATCCTTTGTACTAGAGGAAAAAAACTCGGCACTTGCTCTAAAATGTTAGGTCTTTCCACAAGCTTTCTACCGTATGTGGAATAGGAATGAGGTACAGGGATGGAATTTCTGTCAGTTTTTTAAGAAATTGATCATTGAAATGTAGAACAAGAAGTTAAGAATGCATTTAATTTCATTTTGCTTTCTTATCCATCTCATCAGAATCACGGTCCTGGGATGCCTACAGGACCTTTTAAACTGCCATGGGGGCCATGGTTCCTGCAGTGTGATCCCCGGCAGGTGCACAGGTGACCTGCAGCCCGGAACTCCCGCAGTTGGCAGTAATCAGCTCATGTGCATAGAGTGCCACGCAGGGAAAAGGAAGGAAAAAAACGATTTTAATTATGAGGGACCTGGTCTTTCTGTAAAAGAATTTATTGTTCAAATATACCATTTTCCATTTTAGAAAGTGGAATTATTATAATTTGCCCTTTGCTTCTATTACTGCTACTCTTTTTTTTGAGAGACTCATTATAATCTTTCATCAGTTCTATTTATCTTTCCATAAATAAAGCAGTGAGACTTGAAATATATTAATATATTAAAGTATTTTTGTTTTTATTCTCTTTGGCGTTTGAATTTGGCTATGTCTTTCTATTATTCATCTGTCTATGTATCTATCAATCATCTATCTGTATGTATACATAGTATTATATTTCTACCTGTAGAACAGTTTATCATATAAATATATTAATTTCAGTATACAAAAATGAAGATTTCTAGCAAACAGAAAGATTTGAGACAGTTGTCTAGCCAAAGAAGAAAAAGATTTATTTATCCCAGATATAAGTTAATAGCTAGAAATTCATTTGATGCTGATATTGTTAATCCAGGAAATCATAGGAGTTGTAGAAAAGCTGAAAAACACTCTGACCTGTCTCCAAGAAAACAGCTACGTCAGATGAAAAAATGTGCTTATTACCTAGGTCCTAGTCTTTGTGCTTATAGATTATTCATTTTAAGTACAATCTTTCTATTTTATAAAATTTCTATGAAATTTATTGAAGAATTTGGATAGAAACACTTGATAAGGATATTAGTGCTTAATTCTGATAATATTATAACTAGAGGGCCAGAAGAGGCGCTCATCTAAACTCCGTCTGTGTCGCGCGCACACACACGCGTGTGCACACACACGCACACACGCACACACGCACAGCCCTTGCATCCGGCAGGCAGAGTCCACACTTCTGGGGGGCTGTGCTCCTCCCCACCCCGACAGTGCTCGCAGGATGCCCTAATGCACCCACTGTACCAGCATTGTGTGCCTACTAGGTTTTCACGCTGGAGCATACACACAGGAAAAATAAAACATTTCTTCTTTCCGGGAGAGGAGACAAGTGCAAACAATTTATTAAAACACCAGGTAAGAAGCATATTCTAGAATAATCTACAAAGTCCTAGGTGAAAGCATGGGAGATACTGATGGACTCAGTATGAAGAGATGAGACTAAAGAGTACACGTTATGAGCTGGCTTTGATGCGCTGTATCTACTCATTTTCTATTTTGCTTTGGTCTCTGTAGCTGTTGCTTGTCTTTGTCATACACATGGTAAGTATTTGTAACCCTTTTAAAATCCTCCAGTCATAAATTCGTGTTTTATGTTGTGTACCTGTCTTGTTGATGTCCTTATATATAACCCTAACAATGAATTTCACCAAAATATCATGTCTGAATTACCTCATGAGAATAAATTGAGCTAATATGCCCCCAAAGATCATAAGAAGAGTTTGTAATGTTTTAGGGATTAATGAAAAATAAATATTTACAAATTAGGAGATATTCAGCATTGTAATTGCTGTGGGGAATGGTAAGTTGTCTAGCCTCAGAACTATTTAAGACAGACTTTTATTAATGTGGAATCATATTAAACTGACTTTGGGTTGATTTAGTTAACATGCTGTGAAATGGGTATGTAAGAAAAGATACACATTCAATCATCGTATTAGTCATGTGTTTTCTCTTTGCATATCATTCTGCAAGTCATACCAACGATGTACTAATGAAGTGTTGAGTATTCAGCGGATTCCATTTCTGATGACATGGATGCTGATCTGGTAGTAGACAGCAGCTACAATAGCGAAATATCACCTGCTGATACTTCAATTGATAAATCAGTACAAGTTTCAGACTTGAGGAGGAAGACCAGCACTTACTGAACAACTCTCTGCACAATCTCATTTAACCTTCCCAGAAATGTGCATGGTAATCATTTTCCATGATGCATGATGTGTGTGTGTGGTTGCACAAACATACTCGGTATATGTACAAGTTGTCAATTATGTTTATGAACAAGGAAGTGAAAGCCTAAAGTAATTTGCTCAAGATTATTATTTTTTTTTGGTACCAGGAATTGAACTCAGGATCTTGAGCTTGCCAGGCAGGCACTGTGCCACTGAGCTATAGCCTTGGCCCAAGATTACATTATTAATAAGAGATTCAGTATTAGCTATGATTTCAAATCACATGGATGAGATTGCAAAAAAAGAAAAGGTTGCATCTGCATAGCCAAAAATAATCATGCAATTTGACCAAATTCAAAAATAAGCCAAGTGTATTTTTATAGGGAGTGGAAGAAAGAACTTGCTGAGAATAGTAACTTATTATCAGATATATTTAGTTGCTTAAAATACTTTGCTTTATTATCTATTTAGTCATCTATCTATCTATCTATCTATCTATCCATAATTTTATTTTCTCCTCAAAATGAACCTGAAGCAATTTGTTTCCTAAAGCCAAGACCTTGGGGAAGTCTGTCTGCTTTTCCTAACTGATGACCAGCTGGTAAGGTGATTCCTGGGGTTCTGGGGTCTGTCCTGTCTTTGGGGTAATCCAAGAGTTACTTGTCTACATGATGGTACTTTCCTAAAGAAAAGGAAAATGGCCCAACTAAACTTCATGAATTCACACAGAGAATCAAGGGCAAAATATTTTGGAGTGAATAAAAAATGTGTACAATAGTAAGACAATATCAAGGGAGCTGACTCAAGGGTAAGACCAACAAAATAATTACACACGGAAGCCCACAAAACGAATACAGTGTAAGCTCTGCAGGAATGATTGCTGTCACGACACCTAATCAATATCTTTAAAATATTAAATCCATCAACACTTTTGCATAGCTGATGAGGCCGGCTCACAGCCTTGCCCAGGCAGGGGCCAACGCTGAGGACGAGCAGCAGCCGAAGCCTTCGTTTTCCCATCGGTAGCGGCTGAAACCTGACCCCCAGATGCACCTGCCGCTTCCCTGCGTGTGCGCTTCCCTAACAGTTCTTTGCTTACAGAAAACCCCATTCATCTGCAAGTTCTCGGTCATGTCCCGGTTTGATACTGATAACTCTCGCCATGGCTTGCGTCTAGATGTCCCTCCAAGGCCTCACACAATCATGGGGGTGCGCTCAGAGGTGGTGGACCTAGAGCATGTGGTGCTGGGGACAGGCTGTGTGGGTTCCAAATCAGTTCACTGATTGGCTTGACACAGTTCTGGCTAAGATTAAGGGTGTGGGAGCTACACCCGCCCTAGTGCGGGCAGCACGCATACGACATAAGGGACAGAAAGAGTTCATGTTCTCTCACCTGTCTGCTTGCTGTGAACTGCTTTCCCTCTGCGATGTGCCCTCTGCCACGCCACGCTGTCTTGGAGTCAGCTGATTATAGATTGAAACGTCTCCCACTGAGCTAAATAAACCTTTCCTCCTCTGACTTTGGATGTCTCAGCAATGAGAAAAGCAACCAAGCCAATCATTATTACTGATTTCAATAAAAATTGGAATTCTGCACATTTTTCTACTGCTAGTGATAAAGCCTTTGGGTTATCTAGTTTTATGAACTACTACTTTTCTGTTGTAAAACAACGTCCCTTCTGTATGAAAAAAAAAAAAAAAAGAAACAAAAGAAATAAAAAAGAGCAAAAAAGAAGAAAAAGGTAAGAGCACTAAAGCCATCTGCTAAGGACGCCCCAGCATGAGCTCTGGGCAGTGGGGGAGAGCGCTGGCTGGCACTCGGGAGTTAGGGACCTGCGGCCCTACCATCACTGACTTTCTGAACTATTTTCTTTGAGGTTTGTTCCCTTTCTGACCCACACAACTAGAAGCAGGTAAGTCTCTTATTATACCAGACAGTCACATCCTTGTCTTTTCACAAACACCATGCTAAAAAGGCATGATCGTGCCTCTTTTATGCCTGATAATACCCAGTAGTGACAGGGACCTGGAAAATACTGAAGTATTTAATATTAATTGACTTAAACAAGAAATGTAAACAATATGAACTGAGACATCTACTAATAGAGATAGATGAATTAAATTTCAGTGTTCCTTATGCGTGGAATGGAAATAGCAATCCTTGCTCTGCACACTGCACACTGTTCAGTAGAGAATCACTGTACGTGAAGGTATTTTAGGGGAAGTATCAACAAGGAATCATGCAAACAGAGATTTAGACCAGCCTTCATCTCAAGAGCAGCTGGTCTGACTTCTCTGGTTTAAATATGATTCTAAGAAAATGAAGGGAAATAAGTACCTTGTAGGTTGAACAAGAGCTACTGGAAAAGCAGTTCAAGTCCGGGAGGTGCCACAGCAATTTCCCGTAGCAGTCCTGGGACTGAACTTCTGTCCTGTTTTTCATCTTCATCTTTGGGTGTTTCCGATTGATTCATGAATATAGAGCCGCTCTCTTAGAATCAGGTCGGTGTCATCTTTCTCTGTGATGCAGTCTGTCTCACGGGAGTTCAGTGGTTTCCCCCTTGTTGCTTGACTTCACAGCAGCTTAGGGATTAAAGAAAACATGTTCTCTGCTTTTTGAGAATGAGCTGACTATAGAATAACGAATTTTTTAGTTCAAAGCTAAGAGAAAGAAATTCCAAAACTCGTTTCCTAGCCCCCTTCCCGTTTCCTCCCTTCTCAGTGCCTTGGACTCGAGAGGATCCCCGAAGCTCTAACTCCCACGGCAGAGGCCCCCCCGCTCAGTCACAGCCATCCGCGTTGTCCGCGTTTGATCCCATCTCAGTGACCGGTGGCGAAAGCTACTTAGTCCCGAGGTCCTGTCTGAGGTTTAGTTTAGCTGACAGACGAGCAGCCGTTCAGCTATCCGTGCCCGCACCCTGGGGGCAGTGGTTCACCAAGAGGCGGCTCTGACGCTCCGAGGGCCGTTGCGTGTGATTACCAGGAGACTTCCAAGGGTGTTTCCTCAGGACCGCCCTGAGATTAGAACTGGCATTCCGAATTGCCTAGAAGTGCGGGCCATGCAAAAATTACATGGAGGAAACTGGTGTGCTTAGGAAAGCTATGTTCAAGATAAAGATCTTGCAGGGAGACCTTGGGCTGCTGTAGTCTCCACACAGCTTATCTTTTCATCTTCCAGTAAATCTTAAAACTATTGTATAAGCATCAGCAATAACACTGTTCCTGCCTATAAAATCATAGATGTGAATACATAAAACATTTTGTCTACTTTTACATTCTCTGAATCATCTTCAGGCTAAATATAGCTTTTATCTAAAATGAATGGTAAATAGCATTTATCAAGCCATTCATTGCTAAACACCATACCTTGGGCCAATAAAAATTTTAAAAATGAAGTTATTCTTGTCTGTCTTGAAATATACAAGCTATTTTGCTTCCATACACTGCAGTTGTTGGTTGATGTGGGATCTAACTTCAACATGTGGTATCGCACATATTGTCTTTAGCAAAATTTTAAAAATATAGTACCTTGGTTGTCAAACTCAATCGGCTCCAAATTCGGGTCCAACCACTGAAAAGTTGGAGAACTGAACATATTTTTCCCATATTAAATAATGGAAAACCAAATAACTGTGGCCCCCAAATTGCACTTACAAATTCATTTTCCCAGAACTTTAACCAATGTTGCCATGACTTCTTTCTTTAACTCTGTTGTGGTTCTCACAGTTTTCTCCTTGCTTTCCTGCTGGTATCACTGGCTTTCTCTGGAGCCATGGCTGCGATGTTTTACACAAATAAAGCCAAAAAAAAAAAAAAAAAGGCACAGTGATGAATGCTTTAAGGCACAGACAGGAGCCCTTACGCTGTGGGGTGAGGGGGCTTAGGGTGCAGTGTCGCCCCCCGGTGGCCGGCGTGGGATGGGCCCTGTGACTCACTTGGCCCGTGTCGGTTTTCTCAAGAAGGACTTTCAGCTTGACTACCAAGCGAAGTTACAAATACCGAGCAGATGTTTTTTTTTTTTTTTTTTACCTGTGCTATTAGGGTAGTGGCAAGTTCAGGTCAGGCTTGGAGCTGTTCATCAACAGAGGTATCACTGTAGGTGTTGGGAATAGGCCTAGTCAGAAACAGTGACAAACCCAGAAGGTACGGAAGAAATCAACTGCTTTGTGACGCTTTGAGTTTCATCTCGTTTATTACAATCCACATGATACATTTTATTTAGGAATAATTAAGATTTTTCTTATCCTCTCTTATCTCTTACTACTTTTATGTGCACAAAATGGATTCTGAGGTTTTCAGTAAATAAGCTCAAACATGTAATTCAATACTCTATGTTCCTTACAAACAAATATCAATAAAAACAGAGTATAGTGAATTTTATGGGTAATTCAGGGTGCCAGTGTCATTATGCCCCTTTTACAATGTGTTTATGATGTGTTGTGTGCTGTGACAGTCACTGTCATGGTTCTCTAACCTTTTCCAAACTCTTTTACAAGATGGATTAAAGCCAATTTCTAATTGGCGTTCTGTGTTCTAGGAATGGCACAAGTGTAGGATAAAAGTTATTTTTTTTCAAGGCTGAAAGGAACTTTTCGTAAACCTGTATATTGTATATCTTGAAGCTTTTTTCTCCCCTTCCCCTATCCTCCCTTTAAACACTCTTCCTCTCCTTATTTACAAAAACTTGGTTTCCATTTTTTCCTTTTCTCATTTTTTCTCCCCTCCCCCACAGTTCCCCTTTCCTTTTGAACAATTTCTTCCTATTTCACAATATCTATTATACAATCTAATTTTTATTTATACTTTTGGTTTTTCATACCAGAGAAACAATGTGATATTTACACATCTGTGTCTGATTTATTTCACATAAGAGAATGGCCTCAAGGTGCATCCATTTAGCTAGAAATGTCTCAAATTTATTCTTCTTTATGGCTGAGTAGTACTCCATTGTATAAAAAACCACATCTTCTTTATCCATTCATCAGCTGATGGGCATTTGGGCTGTTTCCGAGATTTAGCTATTATAAATGGTGCCACTATAGACATGGGTATGCATACAACGCTGTGGTATGACACTTTTAATTCTATCAGGAATACACCAAGAAGGGGAATAGCTGGGTCAAATGGAACCTCTAGTTTTAGATTTTTGAGGAATTGCCACCCTGATTCCACAGTGGTTGCACCAGTCTACACTCACACCAACAGTGGAGAAGGGGTCCTTTTCCCCTACATTCCACCACCACTTGTTATTGGTTGATTTCTTGGCAGTGGCCAATCTTTCCGGAGTGAGATGGAATCTCAGTCTTGTTTTAATTTGCATCTCGCAAATCCGGTGATGTTGAACTTTTTTCATATATTTATTTGCTGTTTGTTCTTCTTCATCTGAAAAGTGTCTATTCATTTCAGATGCCCATTTTTAGATTGGGCCTTTAAATCTGGGAGTTCCGATTTTTTTTTTTTTTGAGTTCTTTCTATGTTCTAGATATTGGTTCTCTGAGGCACAACCGGCACCTGTGGATTGGTCCATCACTCTGTTGGTTGTTTCTTTTGCGTACTTCAGGGTCCTTACCATGTATGCAGGCTGGGAAGGCGGAGCACAGCTCAGCGGGCTGTGGAGTCGCAGGCCTTGCGCTGGAGGAGCCACACGGAAGGGCGCGTTCGTCTTTCGGGCCTCTGTGCCTTCGGTCCTCCACGGGGAAGCGTCTTTATCTTTAGGTGACGAAGAGCGAGGCTGACGAGAGGGAGGCCAGTGACACAGCAGCCTTCCGGGGAGGTCGTGACGACGGCCGCGCTAAACTGGTGGGAAGGAAGCCCCTGTCCCCAGGCGCGTGCCCACGTACCCGGAGCTGCAGAGTGACTACACGTCCCCTCGGGCACAGAGCTCGCTGTCAGAGTCTCGCGCTGCGGTTCCCTTGTCGGATACTGGCGTGCCTTCCACCGCCAGGCCAGGGGCCCTCCCAGCTCGGCCCCGGGAGCCCTTCTTCCCCACTCTTACGCGCAAACCCCTTTATTTTCAGTGGGAAGGCGTTGCCTCTCTCGGACGAGCATGCAGAGGGAAACGCTTGTACCATTTTTCTGCTGTCCAAATGACAGATCTTCAGGTACTCTGCTCAGAAGGTTTACTCCTGTGGGACACGTGGGAAGGGACTGTCGGCACGAGGAAGGCTGCTGTCCGCGCTGACCGAGGGCGCGGGGTTCCCCGGGGAAGGGGAGCCGCCTGGATTCCCCTGAGGGTGGGCCGCGCCCTCCCAGACCCCGAGGCTGGCGCCCTCGGCTCCGTGACGCCTGTGTCCCCCGCGTGCCTCGCCGAGCCCTTCTCAGAGCCCGCTGCGGAAGCACGGGCAGAGCGACGCCCACTGGCCTGATCTATGAGAGGCACAGCGTGGGAGAGGGGCCGAGTCACCGGGAGAATGAGAATTCGTCACCCGCGCTGCCCGAGGGTTTGCCGTGCGCCAGAACCGGCTTGGTGGCAGCTGGACAACGGGACAAAGTCTGTCTCTGTGCTCTGGAGCGTCTGGCTTTACGGATGATAGGTCAAAAGTGAGCCACAGGGCATCGGGGTTACGAAGTCCAGGGAGTCGAGGAGGGGCAGCGGCGCTGTTCTCAAACGCGGCCGAGCGGCCGTGGGCCGAGGCTTTGCCCTCCCACTGGAGAGAGCAGAGTGGGGGCGAGGACAGACCTGTGGTTAGAGAGGAGACTCACCCGACTCTGCTTCCTAGACCAGAGGCTGCCGGCTCCCGCAGGGCCCAGTGCGTCCTGTGACCTTCATCCCGGAGGGACGCGGGCTGCCCGTGGGGTCCACCCGGGGGTCACAGGGGTCTGTGGACCTGACGCGCAGCGGATCTGTCCCTGGCCTAGGGCTTCGCGGCCTGGATTTTCAGAACTGTAGCGCCTGACTGGGAAACAACCCAAGCTGCGGGTTCATTTCTCACCTATGACTTCTGCGCGAGTTCACTTACCTTAATGCCTGCTGTTGAAGGCAGCACTGTCGTGAAGGAACGTAAAATCATCTCCAGAAACGTTCTCCTCTTAAATCTGCCTGCATAGCCTCCCTTGGGTGAGTAATCTTGCTTCTGTTTTTTCTTTTCAACAATCTGTCTGTATTTCCATTTGGGTCTTTGGCAATGTTCTCATCAGTATTTCTTTGTGGCTGTTAGATTACCCCCAAGCCCTGGGGTTCACTGGGTAGAAGACTGAATATATTTTTATTGCAAAACTGTATTCTCCAAATCTCAATGACTTTGAAAACAAGTTTCATCAGAAGTGAGGCCTTTGCGTTTTCAGTAAATTTGAATGCTTGCTTTTTTTGTTGCTGCTTAGAATTTTACTGATTACACTTTGGACTGCATAATTGTGCAATTAATCTTGAGAATGTCAGAATGCATATATTTAAAAGTAATTTTCTTCGGGAAATAATACATACCTCATCGTTTTTCACTGTAGTTGGTATTCATGGTCCCTTAGTTTCTAGGTATAAACCTCGCCAGAGATGGCCAATATCGGTGCCGTATATTAATAAAATGGACTAATTTTTCAAACACAGCTTCCATTCCATTTCTCATTAAACTAAGTATTGTAAATTCTGCTGTCAACTGCTATAAATAACATGATTATGCAATATTTGGATTACTCAAAGTTCTCCCAGCTAGGAAAGTTACCTGTCATACACACAAATCCATTCCAGAAGAGAATGTTGAAACCCAATTGTCCAATCTGACTGGAACCAGGTGCAGTCCAAATCTCTGATAAGCTTGTTGCTTTCAAAAGTAGAATTTTGTGCTCACATGACTGAGAGTTGATCCAGGGAGACACAAAGATAGACTTGGGTTTGGCATGTTGTTGAAAAAGTTTTCCCTTCCTCAAAGAGCACCATCATTTGTCTCACACTAGTGTGAACAACTGGAAGGCTGCATGGATCAGAAAGGCTCAGGGGAGAAAAGAGACGCGTGCTGGAAGGGGCCTCTCAGGTCGCCCACGCAGGCTCCCTGTCTGCGGAGGGGGACGGTCACACACTGCACTCAGTTTCCACGTCTCCACGGTTCCCTCCAGTTCATCCAACTTGGCAGCTCCTCGACCTTGTTTTTCACGACATCTTCACTTCTGAAGAGTGCCGCTTGGTTGTTTTATAGATTCTCTCTCAACTGGGCTTGCAAAGTTTACTCATGATTTTACTTTTTAAGAAGAATACCACTGTGGTGAAGAATTCTGCTCTTCACCTGTCTAGCAATTGCTGTAGTATCGGACATGGCAACTTTGATTACTTAAAGTGGTGTTGATGAGGTTTTCAGCGATGTAACTATACAGTTACAGCCTTTCCTTCTGTGCTGTATTCATTAGGCACAAGTCGCCAAGTCCTGAGTCCACCAAAGAAACCCCACTCATCGTGATTTTGTTTCATATTTTAGTGCACACTAATCCTATGATGATAGGGCTTCTTTTGGAAGTTGGCACATGTATCTGACATATCTTAATCAGTTCCAGTGTTGTTGCCCCACCCCCTTTTCTCCCGCTTCCAGCTTGTCCCCTTCCTCATCCCCAGTAGTTTACCTCTTGGTTTCATGCCCATTTATCTTGTTTCTTATACAAGATAAAATATATGATACTTGAATTTCCAGGCTGAGCTAATTTCATTCAACTTGATGGTTTTTAGTTCAATACACTTTCCTATAAATGCCATGATTTCATTCTTCATGGTTGAGTAATGTTCTATTATCTCTCTCTCTCTCTCTCTCTCTCTCTCTCTCTCTATATATATATATATATATATATATATATATATATTCCATTATATCACATTTTCTGTATCCATTCATCTGTTGACTGGCACGTAGGCTATTTTCTCCAGCTTAGCTATTATGAATTGTGCTGCTAGAAACCTGGGAATGCATGTATATACACAGTATAGATTCCTTAATTCTCTCAGGACTATGCCCAAAAGTGTTATAGCTGAGTCAAATGGTATTTTTATGTTTACTCTTCTGAGGACTCTCCATACTGATTTCCATATTGTTTTCACTAGTTTGTGTCTCCACCGACACTGTGGTGGTATTTTTTTCCCTGCCAGCATTCATTGTTTTTTTGTTTGTTCTATTTTTGTATTCTTGATGAAAGTTATTCTGATGAGTGAGAGAATCTCAATATAGTTGCATTTCTCTGATAGCTAAAGATGTCAAGCATATTTTCATACACTTTTTGGCCAGTTGAACCTCTTCTTTTGAGTAGTATCTATTCAATAAATTTGCCTGTTTGTTTATTGGATTCTTTATTTTATGGGGTATAATTTTTATTTCTTTAAATTATTTATTTATTTTTCAGGGTGCAACAGTGGTACCTACATTGCAAATTGTCATTCCCAAATCAATCTCCCAGAGCACAAGACATCTGCATTCAATTGTCTGAACAATACCAGCACAAATCTTTCTTGTCAGTGAACTTAGAGAAATCAGTAATACAGCTATCTTAACCATATATATATATATATATATATATATATATATATATGTGCATGTAATATATTGTTTCTTTTGGCTTCTGACACTAGTGAGACAATACAATGTTTTCACATGTGTGTCTGATTTATTCCACTTATGGTCTCAAATTGCATCCCTTTACCTATAAAAGTCTCCAGTTTATCCTTCTTTGTGGCTGAGTAGTATTGCATTGTATAAAAATCCCACATCTTTTTATCTATTCCTTACTCTATGGGCATTTACGTCGTTTCCAAGATCTAGCTATTATAAACTGTGCTACAATAAACACGAGTGCACATATATCACTATGGTAGGATGTTTTTAATTCTTTTGGAAAGATACCCAGAAAGGGAATAGCTGGGTAACATGGGACCTCTAGTCCTAGTTATTTGAGGACTCTCCACACTGATTTCCACAGTGGTTGCACCAGTCTACACTGCCACCAACAGTGGAGAAGAGCCCTTTTTCCCCACTGCCCCTCCAGAATTTGTTTTTGCTTGATTTCTTGATAATAGCCATTCTTTCTAGGGTGAGGTGAAATCTCAGTGTTGTTGTAATTTCCATTTCTTGAATGACCAGTAATGTTGAACGTTTTTTCACGTATTTATTTCATGTTTGTATTTCTTCATGTGAGAAGTGTGTGTTTACCTCAGATGCCCATTTTTGGATTGGGTCTTTAAATCTGGGAGGACTGATTTTTTTGAGTTCTTTCTATGTTCTTGATACTAATTCTTTGTCTGGGGAACGGCTGGCAAACATTTTCTCCCACATTGTGGGTTGTCTTTTCACTCTGTTGGTGGTTTCTCTTGCTGTGCAAAAGATTTTAAATAGGATGAGATCGCATTTGTTGATTCTTTGCGATAGTTCCTATGCAATCTGGCTTTTATTCATAAGGTCTTTGTCTACACAAGTGTCTTCAAGAGTTTTACCTACTCCATCTTCCAGGAAATCTAATGTTTGTGTTTTAATGTTGAGATATTTAATCCATTCAGAATTTAACTTAGTACATGGTGAAAGATATGGGTCCAGTTTTAATTTCTGGCATGTGGAAATCCAGTTTTTCCAACACCATTTATTAAAGAGGCTATCTTTCTTCCAATGAATGTGTTTGGCACCTTTGTCAAAGATAGCTTAGTGTGTCTGCAGTTGTTTCTGTATCTTCTAATCTACTCCACTGATCTTCAAGTCTGGTTTTTTTTTTTTTGCCACTACCACACTGTTTTTATCACAGTAGCTTTATAATATAATTTCAAGTCAGGAATTGTGATGCCCCCGTCTTGTCTTTGTTGCCCAGGATTGCCTTTGCTATTCTAGGTCTCTTCTGGTTCCAGATGAATTTTAGGATTGTTTTCTCTAATTCTATGAGATATGCTATTGGAATTTTGATTGGGATTGCATTGAATCTGTATCACAGTTTTGGAAGTATGGCCATTTTCACTATATTGGTTTTTCCTACCCAAGAGCACAGGCTATCTCTCCATTTTCTAATATCCTCTTCACTCTTCTTTTTTAGAGTACTATAGTTTTCAAGATAGAGGTCTTTTACATATTTCATTAGATTGATTCCTAAGTAGTTCATTTTTGGATGCTATTTAAAAGCTATTGTTTCCCTGATGTCTGTCTCAGTGAATTTATTATTTGTGTACAAGAAGGCTATTGATTTTCGAGTATTGATGCTGTAACCAGCTACATTACTAAATATGCCTATTAAATCTAGAAGTCTTTTGGTGGAGTTTTTGGGGTCTTCTAAGTAGAGCGTCATGTCATCTTCAAATAATGATAGTCTAACTTCTTCTTTTCCTATCTTTATTTCTTTTATTTCTTTCTTGTCTAATTGCTTTGGATAAAGTTTCCTGGACTATGTTAAATAAGAGGAAAGACAGTGGACATCCTTGTCTTGTTACTGATTTTAGAGTGAAAGTTTTCAGTTTTTGTCCATTTAGTACGATGTTGGATGTTGGTTCATCATACTTGGCTTTTATCAGATTGAGATAAAAACCATCTATTCCAATTTTCTGTATAGTTTTTTAAATCAGAAATGGGTACTGGACTTTGTCAAAAGTTTTTTCTGCATTTACTGAGATGACCATATGATTTTTGTTCTTGGCTCCATTAATATGGTTTATTACATTTATGGATTTATGTTTGCCGAACCATCTCTACATTCCTGGAATGAATCCCACTTGTTCATGGGGTACAATCTTCTTAACTTTCTGCAGTATTTTTGCCTGTAATTTATTGAGGATTTTTGCATCAACGTTCATTAGGGAAATTGGTCTGTAATCCTCTTTCTTAGTTTGGTCCTTTTCTGGTTTTCGTATCAGGGCAATGCTTGCTTACAGGAATGAATTTGGGAGTACTGCTTCCCTTTCAATTTCATTAAAGAGTTTGAGAAGTAGTGGTATTATGTCTTCTCTAAATTTTTTGTAGAATTTAGCAGTGAATCCATCAGGGCCAGGGTTTTTCTTTGTTGATAGGATTTTAATTACATCTTCAATTTCATTTATTGCTATTGAGTTATTTAGGATTTTTATATCTTCTTGATTCAGCTTTGGCAATTCATATGTATCTAGGAATCTTTCCATTTCTTCTGTATTTTCCATTTTATTAGAATACAAGTTTTTAAAGTAGGTATAAATGATTTTCTGGATTTCCACAGGGTCTGTTGTGATTTCACCTTTTTCATTCCCAATTGCAGGAATTTGAGTCTCTTTCTTTCTTTCTTTCTTTCTTTCTTTCTTTCTTTCTTTCTTTCTTTCTTCTTTCTTTCTTTTGCTTTCTTTCTTTCTTTTCTGATAAGTTTAGTTAAGGGTTTGTTGTTTTTATTTAATCTTTCCAAGAACCAGCTCTTTGATCCTTTGTATTGTTTGTTAGTCTCCAGTGTGTTAATTTCTGCTCTAAACCTTATCATTTCCTCCCTTGTACAAACTTTTGGTTTAGTCTGCTTTTCTTTTTGGAGAAGTTTGAGGTTCAACATTAAGTTGTTTATGTGCACTTGCTCTGTTTTCCTGAAATGGGTATTTACTGCTATAAATTTCCCTCCTAATACTGCTTTCATTGTGTCCCACAAGTTCTAATATGTTGTATTGTTGAAGTTCTTGCAGTTTCCTTTGGCATGGGTTTCCAATTTCATTGCACTTCTAGTGATTTCCTTTGGCATGGAATTCCAATTTCATTGTACTGTGGTCTGATACTATGCATGGGATAATTTCAATTCCTTTGCATTTACTTAAGCATGTTCTATGAACCAGTATATGGTCTATTTTGGAGAAAGTCCCATGTGCAGCAGAGAAGAATGTGTATTCTGATGTTGTGGTACTCTACAGACATCTACTAGGTCCATTTGTTCAAAAGTTTGATTCAGTTCTAATATTTCATTGTTGATTTTTTGTCTAGTTTATCTGTCTTTTGTGACAATACAATTGCATTAGGGCTTAATTGATTTTTCATGTCTGTTAGTAATTGTTTTATATAGTTGGGTGCACTGTTATTTGCTGCACGTATATTTATGATTATCTCTTCCTTTTAGATTGTTCACTTTATGAGGATATAGTGACCTTCTTTGTCTGTCTTAATCTGTCTTGGCTTGAAATTCACTTTGTCTGCAAATAGAATACCTACTCCTGATTTTTCTGGGTTCCTGTCACATGGACTATTGCTTTCCATCCTTTTACTTTCAGTCTATGAGTTTCTTTTTGAATTAAATGTTTCCTGTGTGCAGGATATTGGTGAATCTTGCTTCTTGATCCATTCTGCCAGTCTGTGTCTCTTGACTGGTGAATTGAGACCATTAACATCAACATTAACATTATAACTGATATGTATTGACTTATCCGTGTCATGTTATTTTCCTGTTGTTGGCTCCTCTCTTTTTTCCCCTCCCTCTAGTTGTTTGCCTTTCCTGGTGGATTCCTTCTTTTGGGGTTAATGGAGCTGTAGTCCTTATTATCTCTTTCTAGAATGTCTTGCAGAACATTTTGGAGTGCCAGTTAGTGGTCATAAATTTCCTCAGATGTTCTTTGTCATGAAAGTATCTTATTTATTCATCAATTTTGAAAGATAGTTTTGTGGGATACATCAGTTTGGGTTGAAAGTTGCTTTCCTTTAGAACTTGGAGTACTTCGCTCCAAGCTCTCCTCAAGTTGAGAGTTTGTGCTGAGAAGTCAGCTGTAATTCTGATGGGCTTTCCTTTATATATTCACCAAAGGCAAATAGGCTTTTCCTTTATATATTCCTTTATATATATTTTTTTTCTCTAACAGCTTTTAGGATTCTACTCTTGTGTTGAATTTCTGGAATCTTGACTATGATATGCCTGGCTGTAGATTTTTTTTGATCATGGATAATTGGAGTTCTGTGTACCTCATTTATGTGTATGTCGAATTCTCTTTCTCTACCAGGAAAGTTATCTGTCATGATATCTTTGAATATATTTTTAATGTCACTTGTGGTATCCTCTGTATGTTCATTAACTCCAAACAATGTTAAGTTATTCTTCTTTGTCTCATCAAGTGGCTGCTGAATTGTTTTCTCATATTCCCTTGCTGGTTTTGAGAAATCTTACTTTTCCTGGTCGTTAACTTCAAGCCTGTCTTCAGTATCTGAGATCCCGTCCTCACGTTGGCCTAATATGCTTCACATACTTTCAGTGGAGTTTTTATTTTCCTGGATATCTGCTCGAATCTGTTATGGATTCTGCTTCTTTCCCATGCTGAGCCTCCATAATTTTCTTAAGCTCATCTGTTTTTTTTTTTTATCTGTATCTGCTTTAATATCTCTAAGCATGGTATGTATTTTGGTAATCTCTGTAGTTATCTGAGAAATTATTTCTGATTCATTTTTTCCAGAGCCTCATTCAATTGCTTTGTTGTTACCACTTCAGAGAGGCCTGGTAGGGGGCTTTTGTAATGTCCCACCTCATTGCCCCCTGGATTTGCCTTTGGTGAAGTGGATTTCTGGGGTTGCATTTTGCTTAAGTGTTTTCTCATTTTCTTTTCTCTTTTTTTTTAGTTTAATTCCTGGAGTGATGCTTATAAGCTGTGGGTTGCTTTATTGGTAGTATTTAGGACCCTTAGGTGGTGATTACTTCTCCTAGGTATCTTCCAGGTGTTGCTAGTTTTTGGGTTTTGAGTGTGTTGGAAGATTTTACCTCTTCAGTTTGTTGGAGATGAGAAGCTATTGCTTGTGTGGTCTAGTCCCTATTTCTTTGGCACTGTGCCACCCTACTTTCTGTGACCCTTAGTTAATCTCAGTCATGAATTATCAGGACTAACAGATGTTTAAAACAATTATGTCAATTTTGGCTATAGTGGTACCAATATCATCAAACACAGCCTAGAAAACAACAAAGTGAGTTAACCCTTAATTTGCAACTTTTAAGCATATGAACTAGATTTGTGATTATATAACAAAAGGTAAAACAAACTGGGTAATTATATGCAATATGTAAGTCTGCAATGGTCAATTTTCCCCTTAGGGGTTCAAATTTAAAATGGATTAAACAGAGAAGTGGAAGAAGAGAAAGAGATTAGAAGTAAGGTTGGAGGACAAAGGTGGATCACATCAACTTTGTGCAACTGGTGCAGAAGACTGAAGGAAAAGAGAGATAGAAGAGATCAAAGGAAGAACAACAGAACAATGCCCACAAAGAGGTTAGGAACCACTCTCACACTCATATAAACAATAAGGGAGAAAGAGAAAAGAAAAAAGAAAAGAAAAACAAACAGTTCACTTCTAGGATTCTCTCTTGTTTCACTAGTAGACAGCCTATGGAGACAGAGTCCGGGATCATGCCAACCTATCCCGGCAAGCCAGCAGTAGCTTTATTGCAGGATAGCAGATAATTCCAGCAGGTCTGCCCTGAGACCAGACTCATCAGTCTTGCTGCAGTCCAAGCAATTTCCATGGGTCTGAGCCCTGCTGGGAGCTGCTAGATGGAGCCAGCGGCAGTTCTGGGTTCTGGACTTATCTGGCCCATCTCCAAAATGGCTCCCTGCTAATCACTGTGTCCCCATGGGAGAACTAAGTCCTCTGCACTCACCGCCAGCCAGTGCAGTCCTCCACCTCTGCCACTCCCTCCACTGCTGTGTCTCTCTGCAGACGCCCCCAGAGTCACCCTCACCGTGTGTCCCCAGGTTCGAACAGCTCCTCTTGCACACTGAGTCCCATCTCAGGGTGAAGGCACCACCAGCTACTGCCTTCTTCTTCCTTGAAGTTTTCTTTTCATTCTCTCTGTGGGATTCAGTTCACACTTCAGACTCTTCCAGGATCCAGTGGATCCACTTCCTCCTTTGTGTCTGCCTCACGATGCTCTATTCCAGCAGCTGGACTTTCAGAGAGGCTGTTTTCTCTGATGCTTACTGTTCTGCCATCTCCCAGGAATTCCTGGGTATAATTTTTAAAAATTCTTTATCTATTCTAAATATAATGCTCTATCAGAAAAGTAGCTAGAAAAGATTTTCTCCCATTTGGTGGGCTGTCTCTTCAGCCTGCTAATTATTTCCTTTGCTGTGAAGAAGCTTCTCAATTTGATGTAGCTCAATTTCTTGACTTTTAATATTATTTCCTATTCTTTGGAGTCTTGTTCAGAAAGTCCACTATTACCCCAGGGCTTTAAGTGTTTCCCTTATGTTGTCTTCCAACAGTTCCAATGCTTCTGGTATCACACCTAGGTCTTTGATCCATTTGAATTTGATTTTCATACAGCATGAGAGACTAATCAGGACTAAAGGACCAGTCAGGATAGAGTGCCAGGAACAGCACCTTAGCTTGGAGATGCTGAACCCAGAGATAAATAAACAGCAAACAAATAAAATCAGCTCTCTGCTGAGAGCTGCTTAGATTATCTAGGTCTCAGCTACATTTTTACTTATGCAAGAGTACTGTGTGTTCACAGAATAAATATTTTTATCTTCCATAGCATATATTCAGACCATTAATTAGAGTTTAAAATTGAACTTTTAAGCTAGATGTAAATACAGTTATGCACATGTTTTTAAAAGAATAAACATTCACATGATTTTAGGACTATAAGTGATTTGTGTTTATTTATCTGAAATCTCCTTTCTCTTCTCTCTAGTGCTGAATTTTTATTCATAGCCCCCCTTTCCTTTGTTTTTTTAAAACAATATTAGACATATTCCACATGCTTTAGTTACACTGCAGGAGCTGCCAAGTCTTCCCAACAAAGCCACCCAAACTGTGTTCGACAGTGGAGGACAGGCATCACCAAGACTGCCCTGCTCACAAGGGTCGTTGGAGGAGACAGTGGGCAGGAAGAGTCGCTCTTGACATCTCCAGCTGGACTCACCCTTCTTCAAGGGGAAGGGAAAGGACTGATTTTATCAGAGTCACATTCCGGTGATGAACTGAAACATCAGCCCTTCCATTGTGGAGCATCCAAAGCTGAGGGGAAGAGAAAACGCACCGTGAAAGAAGGCAAATGCACCTCGGCCTGCTCGCCTTGGTTCTTGATACCTGCAGTGGCATTTTGCTACGCATACCCTCTAAGCTCGGTAGTTGTAAGAATTTGACCCTAATACGGTATTTGCCAATCTGAGTAACAATTTTTTCCCAATAAATACATCTTTAGACAAAAATAATTTTCTTTGCAAAGTATTCTTTTTGCTATCAAAACGTCTGCTCAGAGATAATTGTGGAATAGTAGGAGAATACAGGATTTGAAATCAAATAGCCTGGCTTGGATAGTGGTTTCTCACCTTGCAAATGGCATACAGATTACAAATGAAACAAAACAGGAAATGATATTTGTTTCAAGTCTGAAGGGATGAGCTAAGGAGTCAGCTGGGGAAACAGTTTGTGCACAGAAATATTGCTATGGATACAATGCATCCTTGAAATTTCATGACTGGAAACTTAATGACCAAATGCCTGCTAATGGTATTTGGTGATGAGAGCACTGAGAGATGACTGTGTCATGAAGTGCAGCTCTCGTGCATGGAATCACCCACTCACGGATAAATGGATGAGTGGCTATCGAGGACGTGGTTTTGCTATGGAAGCTGAGCTCTCTGCACACCTGTGCTGTTTCACCACGTGATGTTCTCTGCCAGTCACTGACCCAGCAAGAGGCTGAGCTGCCAGGCTGAGCTGGTGCCAGCACAGTGCACTGGAGCTTCCCAGGCCCCAGAAACATGAGCTAAATAAACCCCTTGGTTCATAAATTGCCCAGTCTCCAGTCTTTTCTTTATAGCAACAGAAAACAAACTAAGACATGTATGAAGCTTAAAAATGCTGATAAGTGGGAAGGGAAAAAATAGGTTATTACTAGGTTTTAGAAAGCTCTAGATGCCATGATATGAAGTTTGGGACTTAGCTGTAGGACGGAGGAAGGCTTAGTGGTTTCTAAGCAGTTTTCAGAGGATGATTCTATCAGGGTCACTGTGTGATTTGAGGAGACAAACAGAAGGGAGACCCACCAGGAGGCTGCTTCCACAGCCCACCAGAGGGTGTACAGAGGAAGAGAACTGGAGAGCCGGTGGGGCACTGTGAGCGCAGACCGCTAGATCGCCCCTGGCTGTCCAGAGCCGCGTGACTGCGGGTTGCAGGACTGGGGAATACACAGAACCAGGGTTGGGAACCAGCCAGCCACATACCCCAGTGCGTAGTGGTGCGTTCTGGAGGACGAAATGAGCAGGGAGGGAAGACAAAGGAAGATCCTAACGTCACCTCTTGGTCTCTGATCAGGGCAGTCCGAATGTGAATGTAAGTGGAAAGCATGATTAGCAAACAGAAAACATTGCAGATTTAGGATAAAGATGAAGTGTTTGAATTCCCCCCATGCCTATGCCAGATTGGGAGTTGCTACCCTCTCTCCACGCCCACCTGTGTCAGGAGGAGAAGGTCAGCGCCGTCCTGGGGGCTTGCTGTGGGTCCCAGCTGGGTTCTGTGCGGTCCTGTGGTCCTCAGAGCCCTGGGGGCGGTGGGAGCTTTCCGCTGATGTCGGCTGATTCGGTCACAGATCCACTTCTACAAGTGATTTTTGAAGCCAGAGATTTTTTAATATGGAAAAAACTGCTACACCAGAGGAGAGCAACCTCCCACTTTGGGGAACATAATGAGGAAACTTGAACGTTTCCAGCTAACAGCATTTTATGGGCTATGAACAAGTAAATACAAAGGGAAATGAGAGAGCAAACGTGCTTTGCGGGGAGATCCCTGTGCAGTGAGCTGACCGGTACGAGCACTGTTTGTCCTTAGGAAGGGCAGAGACAGGCGTGGAACCCAAGCTGATGCGGCTTTGCTCTGGCTTTGGCTGATTTGAGTATTTGCACAAAACACTCACCGAATATCTGCCTGTCAGACTTCTCCCGGGTCTAAGACACAGATAACTCACAGCTTAAACCTTTAAAGAATTCCCAGCTCGGTCAGCAAGGGAGGCTCCTCTACATTGAATTATAACACCGTTTGGTGCATCTGAGATGGAGATGTGCGTGCCCTTATCCTCCAGGCGGTACTCAGCACTTCCAGTCCGTGGGGCTTTCGCTGGGCTGCAGAACAGTCTAAAGGATGGAGAGCATTTTGTACACTACAATGAGTATCTCTGCACACAATTCTACAAAGAACCCTCTTACATTTGAAAGTCTGACACAGAGAGGGTAGACCGTGTTCTCCAGGTCACAACAGAGAGCAGCAAACCTAGATGTGACCGAGTAACTGGCTCCAGAGTCCAGCTACTGGACTTCTCGTCTTTACCGTGTGGTTCAGAGATGTGGCCCGACAGTCTTGCTGCCTAGCCGTGCTGCAGGAGTGGATCTAGGTTCCCAAATGGGTGAAGATCTGCTCGTGCACCTCCTGTCTCCCCTCCTGCACCCTTTCACGTCCACACTGGTGGATCGCAGCCATCACAGCAATAGCAGTGCCAGTCCTCACCGCTTGGTCCTAACTGGGCAGCGGAGCCCTGTAACCTGCCAGGCCTGGGCTCCTCTGACACACCCGGAAATTTCCGCCTGTGGAAGGAAATTTCCGCTAGAGGGTTCTCCAGGGGAAGAGGACACTGGGAAACAGCCTCCCTGCTCTGGCTGACTCTACGCCATTGAGAGCCTGGCGATGGAGCGGAGCGTCTCTCCCTGCGTCCTGGCCTGAGATGCTTCATTGGCTCAGACTGAGGGGGAAGTGCTGGGAGCCAAAGGACCCAGTACACATGCACCTCGGGTTAAGACTGAGGCCTCTGTGGAGTTCACATTCACAGTCTCAGCTCCTCTCTCTGAGTTTCCTCCGTCCACGGCAAGTACACCTCCCTGTCCCCACGGCTCTCATGGACTCATGTTCTCCTTCTCCCTGGCTCAGTGCTGCTTTTCACGGACATATTTGCAGGGCGTTTTACAGTGTGGTGCTGGAAAAAGAGCCCGAGCTGTAGAGGGAGGCAGCCCTGGATGTATGGTACCATTAGGCAAGAAGCGAAATCTCCCCGAGCCGAATTTCCTCTGCTGAGGAATGGGGTCGCGGCACCTGTCTTGAGGACTATAGTGAAATTTAATAAGATTAGGCTGGTAAATTGCCTGGTGCATTCCTGGGATATTACACTTCATCTGCAGATGACAATTTGCTATGAATTAGTAAGCAATTGAATTACAGTTCACATTATATATTCAGGATTGCTTTTCATCTAGGCAAGGACTATTCTGTTCCCAGGAGGGTTATTTTCAACACCGTGGAGAGGCCCAGGAGCAGATGGGGCAGAGGGACCTGACCTCTGTCTCTCGAAATGCACAGGTAGTCCGGTGTTGGATCATCTGATGCTAAGAACTTGCTCTGTGAAGTACGTGACGTTCAGTTTCTAGCCTGAGAACTTGCCGCTCTCCGGCTCTGTTCCGCTTTTCTCCTCTACGGCCCTCAGCAGCAAGGTTGTGTCTTCCTGTCTGCTTCTCTTCCGATGGGAAGCAGGAGTAGAAAGAACAGAGAGGACCAGAAAAGTCTCTCAATACAACCGTGTGGTGACTAAAAACTTTGCCATCTCAAAATTGAGTGATTTGAAAGCAAGGGGACAATAAAATTCAGTTCATTCCACTCTTCACTCGTACAGCAGCTTTTCCGGGGAGACTTTTAGCGTCAAGCACTAAGCTAGGGACTGGGGTGGAGAAGTCACTACCTCTGCCTCGTACTCTGAAAGTAGAAAAGACATCTGTAACATAGCACAGGAAAGCTATGCGCACCTTGCTGTTGAACGCGATGCAGACGGCATCCTAACAGCCTGACCCCGACTTCACCTGGAGCGGGGAGACCTATGCCAAGACAGAAGGGTCTAGCCATGCTGTAGCTGGGTGAACCGGGAAAGGAATGGCACTGCAAAGCTTGTGGAGGCCAGGTGTGTGCAAGTGCCCTGGGCTCGAGTCTGTGTCGGTGAACAGCAAGCATTGAGGCTGGGAAGGGGGAGAGGCTAGATTCATCGAACTGTGTCCGCCAACAGCATGTGCTGTGACCGACTTCCTCAGACCACCTCAGGTGACAGGTGGCGTGCGGGCCCAGAGCCTCACGGTGCCCCGAGGAGACGAGGACAGCACACTGGTAGCTGGAGGGCTGCAGTGGTGGGCTGTGGAGTGGGGCCTCCTGCCTCGGGACGTGTGAGTCACGTCGTCTGTCTACCTTCCGTAGCGTCATTTCTGGTGTCAAGGTTCTGGTCTCTGGATGGGGCCCGGGGATGAGGTGAGCCGAACTGGGCATCGTGAGCACGCCCTGCGGATGGAGAGCGAGAGCACGCGCACCTGTCTGCAGGCGAGCGCAGCTTCCGGCGGCCCAGGAGGGAGGGGAACGCGACCTTCTCACAGCTCTCCTGTCGTCAAATACAGGAGTTGGGACTTTCTTGGTGACTCCATTAAAGCCCAGAAACTGCCTTTTGGTGACAAGGACGAAGAAAACATACCTTTGACTCACCAGGAATTGTTTTCCTCACATTTTATAATGTTTCCCTTAAAGGTAAAAGTTACTCAGGGGTAATATGATTAAATTTGAATTTGCATTCCAATGTCTTGAAACAATTCATGGATTCTCCCAGAAACGTGCAAATAATTTAACTTCTCCTTCTAAATTACAGATAGTTTGGTTAGGATTTATAAATTACTAATATTCTCTAGAAACCAAAACCCTCCCAAGGGAAATAGGAGTCAGACTTTAAAATGTTACCGTTTAAAGAAATACAAATTTTTACATCTACATCTGTAAAATAGGACAGTGGAAAAGGTGATCTGCATGCCCCACCTGTTTCTCAACATGAAAGCAAACTGTGGGAAAGATGAACAGCCTTGCCTGACAGCTCAGACTACTGGGGCAGGGGTTACTGGGTGCTGGCCTGAGTTAGGCCAGTTTGCTACTGGATAGGGTCGTTAGCAGAGATCGCTGAGAACTGACCATGTACCCTGTTAGTTTTGATGCTTGGAGTGATCAGGAGTAAACAGGACGAAGGAGAGGAAGTTAGCGAAGAGTACAGGCTCTTCAGCAGCCAAAGCAACATAATTAATGTACTTTCTCTCTGCCTCAGTTTACCCCTGTGAAGTGGTAATAGTATCTCCTACAGGACGTAATTGAGATAATGAATTTGAGCTCTTAGAACTGTTTCTGGTGCACAGGTACATTCGGTAACTGCTGCTATTAGATCCAAGTTCACTGAGACACAGCCTTTGATCAGTGTATGTCAGAGTTCCTGCAACTCAGGCTTCCCATCCTGAAAGTGGGGAAACTGAGGCACTGAAAATGGAAGGGGTCCACTTAAAGTGATAAATAACGGGAAGTGAACAGTCTGCTGACACCTAACACAACAAGTTCTACTTTGCAACGTTTTCTTGTCATTTATTAAGAATTAGAAAAGAATACAGAATGAAGAAAAATCATGTTCACCTACAGATCTGTGGTCTTTAGATTCACTGGAAGTTTGTTGTAAACAAATTTAATTGCTTTTTGAACTTTCCATCTGTTAAAAGCTAAATGAATTATGTTAAACTTATTGTGCTGGAATTCATAAGCAATATGTTTTCATTAATTTGCTGTTTTGCAGGCCCTGGAGCAAGCTTTCTGTGATCCTTCTACTGAGCCATCTGCCAACTTGCAGATCAATTCCGGCCCACGCGTGCACTTTGTTGCCACAGCGGAGACTCCGCTGTGGGGTGAGGGGCAACCTCTGGCGCCCCAGGCAGCGGGCAGCCAGGGCACCTGGTCAGACTCCCGGGGACTGTCATCAGTGATGCGTCAGTGCCACTGCCCGGGGACTCGAGTGGCATCGTGTTAGGCGTGGGCCTCCCTGCTCGTTAGAAACCGGCACGTAGCTACTCTGGCTTGGAGTCTGCAGGTCTGGGCTTTCGAAAATACTATTATATGGCTGTCTACATACAATGTTGTGCTTTTATCATTGTCTGTTGTTCTGTCTCATCGCTGTCAGCCGCTGGTCTCTCTGGTGGAGGTGGATACTCATCTTAAAAACCTTCCCTATCTGGTGATGGCAGAACTAGGCACACTGCAAGGTAGAGAAGAGACACTGGCTAAAGAGTCATGAGATAAGGTTCAGTTTCCATGTCTGATGGAAGCCCTTCAATAAACACCTGCTATGTGCCGGGGAACCTATTTGTCTCTAAATGGGGATTCAGAAATGAACATCAAACAGTCCTGTCCTTAGGGAGGTCAGCGTAGTGGGAGAAGCAGACAGGGAAAGAGCTACCGAGGCAAAAGCGGGGAAGGAGCCCAAGGCTCCACGGAAACCTGTGGAGGAGCCATGGATCACAGTGGAAGGAAGTGAGCAAGAATTTCTGCAGGAGATGCCACACAGTCAGGTGGAGGGAAGAGTAAAATTTCCTAGGCGAGCAGATATGAGGGTGGTACAGAGGAGGCAATGTGGTCAAAGGGAGATAGATGGAGAGCAGGAGAAAACCAGGAAAGCTGGCAAGGAGCCCAGGATTTCCGAAGACCAGGGTATACAGTGCGATGAAAGAGGAGGCAGAAACAGAGGGAGTGTATTTGCTACATTCGAAGGCTAGGGCTTTCTCAGGAGGGCAACTGAGAGCACACAGTCAGCTGTGAACAGAGGAGCGGGATGCCTGTACTTGCATTTTAGGAACATCCCTGGTATTTCTTTGGGGAACTGATTATAGACTGACCGTCATGGGGCAGGAAGGGCATCTAGGATGAAACATTGCTTAGCCTGGATTTAAACTGTACAGAAGACGAAGGCAATTATGATTCAAGGGCATTTACTTGATAGAGTCAATAGGATTCTGTGGCTTATTGTACAAAAAGGGTTGGAGAAAAGGGAAATTGAAGACATACAGATCTCCAAAGACTTGATATGTAGCAAGGTGGAGGGTGGTTCTGAGTAGAACTCAGTAGGTTCAGAGTAGAAAACAGAAGGATCAGGGGTGTAGGAGAAGCAGGTAGAGGAGGAGGATGAAGGGAAGGAGTTTGAGTAGACTTGGGGAAAACAATGGGTTTCATTTCATGAGTTCTGGGGCGGGGATTTAGCTCAGTGGTGTAAACACCTGCCAGCAAGTGTGGTCATGAGTTCAATTCCTGGTTAAAAAAATTTAAATCTCAGCACTCAGGAGGCTGAGGTAGGAGGAGCGTTGTGAGTTCGAGGCCGGCTTAGGCTACAACGCGAGCACAAGGCTGGCCTGAGCTACACAGTGTGACCCTGCCTCAAAAAACCAGGGCTGGGAGTTTGACTCAGTGACTTAAGCGCCTGTCTGACAGGTGCAAAGTTGTGAATTCAAACCCTGATGCCGCAAAATAAATAAATAAATAAATAAATAAAAATAAATAAAAAAAAATTAAAATTAAAAGATTGTGGCTTCATTTTATGAATTCTTATGGTATAGATCTAAAATGTCCCCCGAAGTCTCATGCATTTAGAAGGCGAATAAATCATGGAAGCACTATTTTCACCAGTGGGCCTTTCCATTAATGAGTTTCACAGCTGAACGTACTGATAGAGGTGGGCCCTGGTTGAAGGTTGGTCACTGGGTGGTGACCTGGAAAAGCATATTCTGGCTCCCAGCTCCTCTCTTCTCTCTGCTTTCTTGTCACCGTGGCATAAGCAGCTTTCCTCTGCCATACACTTCTACCTGTGGATTCCAGCCTGCAGTCAGCTGGCCATGGGCTGAGCCTACTGATGCTGTGAGTTAAACTAAACCTCTTTTTCTTTAAACTGGAGGCATTGGATACATTGTCCCAGTGGTGGGAAAGCTGACTAACGCAGGGATAATGAGTTTGCTGTGATGAGATGACCTCATTCAATGAGAGGATGTCCAGAAGGCATTTGGGGTAGAAGAAACCTGAACAAGAGATAAATATTTGCAAGTCAACAGTGCAGAATTGTAAGCCATTTGAGTTCACGCAGTCACCCTTGGAAGGATTGTAGAATAAATGAGAAGAAAGATTCCAATGAGCCACAGCTACTCACAATCAAGTTTCAAAGATGAGGATACCTATGGAAATTTTTTAATTCAAGAAAACTTTTGATATTTGGGCTGTTTAGCTTATGAAGAAAAAATTTGATTACTTAAACATATGAGTGAATATTTTAAATGTATGAATGTTTTTACAGGACAAATGAAAGATTTACATAGGTCTGAAGTTAGGTCACTGGGTAAAGCTTGCAAAATTTGTTTGCAGACATGGAAACAATTTTTGATGTAGTCAGAGTGGTCCCACAATGCTCCTTGTGAGGCGGTGAACTCTCCATTCACAGAACTGCTCATGCAAAGGCTGATAACCACTAGTGTGGCACTGGCAGAGCAGCGACTCCTGAAATTTGGTGGATCCAGACTGCTTCTGATCTTCAGCAAAACACACAAATTCCCAAGCAGCACTCTTCAGATGTTGGACTAATAATCTCAGGTGTGCAAGTTTTGAATAGTTTTCTTCAGCAAGATTGACATTGTCAGACTGGCAAAAACTCATGAACAATGTTGGGAAACACTTGGAAGACTGTTTTATGCTTTGGGTGTATACCTATGAGTGTGTATGTGTGTGTGTGTGTGTGTGTGTGTGTGTGCGCGTGCATGCACCTGCACCACAAACATTTTACATATACTTGAGTACGTGTACAGGTGGGCTAGTCAGAAAATAGGAACAGTTCCACATTTCTACAGAAAACCACCACAGTGCTATCCCTAAAGAAACCATGGGACCAGGACTCCCACTAAGGCCCCGTCACCACAGAGCGACCCAGGTGCATTAAAACCCTGGGAAAGCAACAGTCATGAAAAACCCAAACCAAAAGAGAACAAAGCTGTCTGAGCCCAGGGTCAGGCATGGCTGCTGCAGTCCTTGGAGGCTCAGTCCCCTACCCAAACTGCACAGAATGCCAGACACGGTGCTGCAACTTTTAGTGTGTGTCCAGTTAGGCTTTGAACTTGCTTTGGTCTGGTTACTCCACTACTCGCCTATTTCTCCCCTTTGGAATAGCCCTGTATGACCTGTCCCTGTCTGAATCTTCTATGTGGGGAGTAATTTCTTTTGATCTCATAGGCTCACAACTAGGAGTTTGATTTAAATCACAGATGAGACTTGCAAGTTTTGAATTGATCCTGGAATGATTAAGATTTGGGGTGTATTCACCCGAATCATTTTATTTTGTCTGTGAGAAGGACATGTTTCAGGGGAACGGGGGTGGAATATTATGGCTTGAATGTGGCTTGCTCCTTCAAAACTCATGCTGAGATTTAGTCTCCACAATTAGATACTAAGAGACGAGACCAGGTGGGATCTCCAGGATGTGACTAGGGCTCCATAGTCATGAAGCAACTGATCTATTCCTGTGATTAGTGAACCAACTGGTTAACTGGTTATCGATAGGGTGAGTCCCCAATCAAACCAGCTTCTCACAAGCTCCCTGTCTGTCAACCTGGGAGCCTTGCATTTTCTCAGGATTGCCAGCAGAAAGGCTGTACCAGACACATCACTTGTCTTAGTACTCTTCACTAGTTGCTAAGACAGAATACCTGATGCCCAAAGTTAGGGAAGGAAAGGTTTATTTCTTACAGTTCTCAGGAGTTTCCATCCATACTTAGTTGGCTCCAAGACAGCATGGTGTGGCGGGGCAGTCATTCATGGTGGCCACCAAACTGCAAGGCAAACCAGGCAAGAGAGAGAAAAAGACACATATTCATCCTGCCCTTACTCTGTTTCTTGGCTCCACCCCTCGGGGTGCAGTACTCACACCACTAATCCCAGTGCTAGACAACAAACCAATCACAAATGCCAGACTCAGCCCCATCCAAATTACGAGTCCTTGGCAGGGGGGACACAGGATCAAACAATACAATCCACCCCTGGCCCCCCAAGGACTCATGTATATCCTTCATACCAAAGACATTTAGTCCATCTCCAAGAGTTGCTGAAGTCCTAACAGTTTCAGCATTGCTGAAAAGTCCAAGCCCCAGATTTCCTCTGAGATCTATGGCAAGCTCTAATTTGTAACCCCCTGTACAAATGAAAACAAGGTTAAGCACTTCCAACATATAAAGGCACAAGATAAACATTACCATTCCAAAAGTTACAAACAGGGGAATACAAAGCATTGGAACCAAAGCAAGTCCAAAATCCAGCAGGGCAAACATTGAGTCCTGGAGTTCTACACTCAGCATCTGAAGCAATCTGGTTACAAGCTCCAAAAGGCTTGAGTGATTCCACCCCTACAGCACTTCCAGGGGTTTTAACTTCCATAGCTTTCCTTGGATGATCCATGTTCCTTGGCTTCACCTTTATATCTTTACACATTGCCCTCTGCAGGCGAGGCAGAAACTGCCTTAGCCTTAGAATCTGTGCATTTTCCTTGCACCTAAAACCAGTGCCACATGGATGCCACCAAGGTCCACTGCCAACTGGAGCAGTAGCCAGGCTTTCCTCTCTCTTGGCTGTAGGGGTTGAGTGCCCGGATCACTGAGTTCTCTGAACCTGATTGTGAGGAAAAGCTTCTCTATGCTGCCGCCATTCTGGAACCTGGTGAGGCTGCCACCATTTTGAAACCTCGTGGCCTCTGTTGCCACACTAGAACATGGCTTTTTCCTCTGAGCAAACTCTTTCACTTTTGAAGGGCTGACGCTACAAAGGGTGGAGGCCTGCTGCTTCCCAGGATGCCCCCAGGCCATCTTTTTTATTTCTCTGTTCCTTCTCAGCAATCGAGGTCTCAGCTCTAACTTTACAGTCCATAGCGTCCAGGCCAAATTCACGTTTTAAATCACTATGCTGGGCTCTTTGCTTTTGATTTGCAGCATAAATCTGGCTAAGAGCCCCCAACAATAGCCAGGCCACCGTTTCAACATTAGGTTGTCTTGAAATTTCTTTTGCCAGACTAATCAGTCCATCACCCTTAATCTCAGTCTCAGGCAAAGTCTCTGGGCATGGACAAAATGCAGACAAACTTTCTGCCAAGCCGTAACACATCATGTGGAGTCCAACAACAAGTGCAATCTTTCTTCCCAGCAGAAACCTCCTGAGCCTGGTCTTTATCAGCAGGCTTTTTATCAGCCTTCTGGTCTCCTGGGCTTCGACCAGAATCTCCCCTACAGAACAGCCTAAGCTGTTCCAGCTCTATGCATTCAGGTGACATCTCCAAACCTTTCCAAACTCTTCCTACAAGCCATTTCCAAAGGTTCTTGAACCACATGATCAGGAATAGTCACAGCAATGACCCCACTCCTCTGAAACCAAATTCTGTCTTAGTTACTTTTCATTCGTTGCTGAGATAGAATACTTAATGCCAAAAATTAGGGAAGGAAAGGTTTATTTCTTACAGTTCTCAGGAGTTTCTGTTCATACTTAGTTGGCTCCAGTGCAGCATGGTGTGGTGGGGCAGCCATTCATGGCAGCTGCCAAGCCACAAGGTGCACCGGCAAGAGAGAGACACACGTTTGCCCCACCCTTACTGTGTATCTTGGCTCCACCCCTGGGCAGGTGCAGTACTCACACCACCAATCCCAGCGCTAGACAATAAACCAATCACAAATGCCAGACTCAGCCCTGTCCAAATTACAAGTCCTTGGTGGGGACAGAGGATCAACCAATACACCCCTCATATTGAGACCAGAAGCCAAGGAAGCACCATGCTTTGGGACTTCCAAAGCAGTAAGGCAAATCAGTCTCATTCCTTTATAATTTTTCTGGTTTATAACAATATATTGCTAGCAATAGAAAGTAGGTAAAGTTATCTTTTCAAAGGAAAAACGTTAGCTACCCAAGATTTAAACCATGATTCCTTTGAGGCCAACCTGGGTGTTATGATTGATACACTGTGTCAACTTGAGAAGTCTAGAAGCTTAACCAAGTAACTCAACAGCTCTCCCTCCTGGGGTGTAGAGGACAGGACTACCTCTCTAGGACATTGTTCATTGTGTCAGTTTGAGAAGGTCAGAAGTTTAAGTGATTAAGCAGGGGCCAGGATCCTTTGCAAGCATCCTCAGCCTGTGCATGAGAAGGGTTCAGAGATGGTGTGAGTGCTACTCCCACGCCGGGGGCATAGCCTGCTTATAGAATAAGGGAGGAAAAGAGACTTGCTTTGCCACCTCCTCCCCCCACCATGCTCTTGTTGCTTTGCTGTCTTCTGCCACCTTGAATGATTTCCCCTGTGCCATGCCACCCTGCCTTCGAGCCAGCTGAATGTGGACTGAAACTCCCACAAACTGTAGGCTAAATAAACCTTTTCTTCCTTCATTTTGGGCACTGGGTATTTTGTCTCAGCAATGAGAGAAAAGTAACCCACACAGAATTTGGTACTAGAGAAGTGAGGTTGTTGCTGTGACTATACCCGACCATGTGGTTCAAGAGCCTTTGGGAATGGCTTGTGGGAAGAGTTTGAAATAGTTTGGAGATGTCACCTGAAAGAGTAGCACTGGAACTGTTCTGTATGGGAGATTCTGGTCAGAGTTTGGGAGACCAGAGGCTGATAGGAATCCTGCCAGTAAAGACTAGGCTCCAGGGATTTCTACCAGGAAGAAGGACTGCATTGGTTGTTGAACTCCAGATGATGTGGGGTATGACTTGGCAAAAAGTTTGCCTGCGTTTTGCTCTTGTCTAGAGATTTTGCCTGAGACTGAGATTAAGGTTGAAGGAATAACTAATTTGGTAGAAGAAATTTTAAGGCAGTTGAATGTTGAGGCTCTGGCATGGCTATTGTTGGGGGCTTTGGGCCAGATTTATGTTTGTTCTGCTAGGACAGCACCTAGCAGAATGATTTAAAACTTTGTGAGTTTGACCAGAAAGGAAGCCTCAGTGAAGCCATGGACTGCAAAGACAGAGCAGAGCATACCTTGATTGCTGAAAAGGAGCAGAATAGAAAACATGACCTGAGGGCTTCACAAGGGGCAGCAAGTCTCTACCCTTTGTGGCCTCAAAACTGTAAAAGTGGAAAACTGCTTTGAGGAGAATGTGTCACGTTCCAGAATGATAGCAGCCACACTGCATTCCAGACTGGCATTGACAGCAACACCAGGTTCCAGAATGGTGGTGGCATAGAGAATTTGTTCCTCACAGTCAGGTTCAGAGTGCTCAGCAATCCAGGCACTCAACCCCTACCACCAAGAGAGAGGAAAGCCTGGCTGCTGCTCCAGTTGGAGCAGACCTTGGCAGCATCCATGTGGTGCTGGTTTTAGGTGCATGCAGAATGCAAGAATTATTGGGTTCAAATGACTTCCACCCGGATTTCAAAAGGCCTGGGAGGCCAGGCAGTGTGCCCTTGAGAGGACAGTGTGTGAAGCTGTGTGAAGCTGAAGGTGCAGCGGAGACCCCAGAAGTTTGGAAAAGTCAGGAACGTGGCTCATCTAAGGACAGATGCAAGGAGAGAGCAAAGTGGGCCTGAGAGAAGCCACGGGAGCTGTGACCACCAGAAGTGCCACAGGGGTGGTCACTCAGGCCCTTTGGAGCTTACGACCAGATAGCTTCAGATGCTGGACATGGAACTACAGGGTTTAATGCTTGCCCTGCTGGATTTTGGACTTGCCTGTGTCCCAACCCTTTGTATCCCCCTGTTTGTAACTTTCAGAATGAAAATGTTTACCTTGTGCCATTGTATGTTGGAGGTGTTTAACTTGGTTTTCATTTGTAGAGGGGGTTGCAGCCAAGAGTTTACCTTACATCTTAGAGGAGGCTTTGGACTTGGACTTTTCAGCAGTGCTGAAACTGTTAGGACTTTGGCAACTTTTAGAGATAGACCAAATGCCTTTCATATTAAGGGATGCACATGAGTCTTTGGGGACCCAGGGGCAGAATGGTATGGTTCTAATGTAATATAATGTTGATAGACTTAATGCTGGTTCTTAAGGAACCTGTGTTATAGTGTTCAAGTTGTCGTGGAAGACCAAGTGGATGACTCTCCTTGAATGCAGAACTATCACCTCCGCATTATTTAAACTGGGCCCGGTATTCATGTACTGACATGTGCAGGGCGGGTTATGCTATTTCCTTCTCCCTTCAACTGGCTCTAAGTGATGCAAATAAGGCTAGCTGAGGTGCTGATATGTATTCTTTAAGGCAAACTGACAAAGTCCTGTTTCCTCACATTGCGTTCCCTGTAAAATGATTGAACACAGTGGGATGGCAGAGTCAGATATCTCCAGGAATGTCAACTGGGTACAAATTTCAAAATAAAAGGCTACAACTTCCCAGGGTACAAAAGTTTACATATTAGAAAGTGAAGCAACAGCTCCTCAATTCATTCATATGCTACACCAATTAAGTTATGCAGACTGGTCTTTCTGCATATCTTTCTCCCTGCATATTGCAGAGGTTCTTGCTCTTCATCTGACCAGCTCAGCTTACCTTGCTCATGAAATTCCTACCATCCTCACTGTTACTCATCCTTAACCACTCTCTTCTTCATGAGATAATAAATTCTGGGAGAGGCCTTGGATCAAGGCCATATATCCTCACTTGGATGGGACTTAGGACCCATTGGCTGCCCATAACTTGGAATATGTCTTGGTCTTAACTCTCACCGTGGGTTGCATTGGAGGTGGTAGATTGGAGTTAACTCACTGAGATTCCAATCACATTTCTATGGAATCACAAATGTAACTTTTGGAATTGTGAAGCAGGTCAGAAAAGAGATTACAATATCTGGATTACACTATTCAATATTTGGATTACAGTAGTGGTGAAATGATAAAAATAAACACATCTGTATCTAGAAACTGGTTTAAAGAATTGTGTCTGGTTGCCAAGTTGACTAGGGGTGGATTGTTATGGTTTATAAACTGTGTCAACTTGAGAAGTCTAGAGGCTTAACTAAGTGACTCACCAGCTCTCCATCCTTGAGTGTAGAGGACATGCCATTACCTCTCTAGGATATTGTCCATTGTGTCAATTTGAAAAGGTCAGAAGTTTAACTAAGTGATTCAGTGGGGGCCCAGGGTCCTCACTTTGTAAACATCCTCAGTGTCTGCACAAGGAGGGCATGGAGACCATGTGAGTGCTACATCCACCTGAGGTACACAGCCTGCTTATAGTATAAGGGAGGAGAAGAGGCTTGCTTTGCCCCTCTCTCCCTTTTTGGCTCCTGTTGCTTTTCTGTCTTCTGCCACCTTGTCCCTATGCCACGCCACCCTGCCTTGGAGCCAGCTGATTATGAACTGAAACCCCCACAAACTGTGAGCTAAGTAGACCTTTCTGTGCTTCATTTTGGGAGTCAGGTATTTTGTCTCAGCCCTGAGAGAAAAGTAACCAATACAGTAGGCTACACAGTGAGTTCAGAGCCAGCCTGAACCACATAATGAGATTATGTCTCAAAAACCAAGATAAATAAACAAACTGCCCTTCTCTATTGTGCTCACGCAGTTTATGCTGATCTTAGGTTGCACAGTGGCGTGCCTTCACTACAAAAGTGTGGGTGCATCACCCTGCTATGAGACAGATTCTGTGGGCAGCTCCTACATGACCATGGAGAGACTATCATCACTGTTTTCTATGAGTTGTAGATTACTAAAGATCTGTTTCCATGTGAACCTTCCCTACCCTGGAGGAGCAGGTGGCTCAAATGTCTCTTACACAGTTTCCACCTGGTTTCATCTGACTTCTCTAGTCAAGATCCTTTCATATCACAGCACCTTTGTTGACAATATCATCTTACATTAAAATCCTTTTCTGGGATCTTGAAGTCCTATTTACCATAGCTTTCCATGGTGGAGACAAAGTGCCTAATGTAAATAGCTACAAGAAAGAAGTGTTTATTCTGGCCGAAGTTTCCAGAGGTTTCTGCCTTGAGTTGGCTGGCTCTAAAGCAGAAAGATATCATAAATGAGCATGGCAGAAGACAGCTCCTTACCTCACAGTGGCCAGGAAGCTGAACAAGGGACCAGGAGAGCCAGGGAAGATGCATATTGCTGAAAGGCTTGCCACGTGACCTACTTCCCTGTGCATGAGCCCACTCTTAGCAGCCCCCTGAGCTAATGAGCAAATCAGTAAATTAATTAGTGCCCACTTGTTCCATCCGGTTCCTCAGATCCCATCAGTGGTGCCAACCCTTCAACACAACAACTTCCCTGGAATCTTGTGTATCCTGCCACACCACCCAGGGCGCAGCTAGTAACACAGTTCTCTCTACTTCTCCGAAGTGCAGGCTCCTGGGGACACAGACCACCCTGTGTACTAAACGGAGTAACTGTACACAATATTCCTGGGCTGAGTCTTAAATCTGACTGTGCCTAGGCAGAAAATATATTGAAATATGTTCTTTTCTATAATTGATATGATTTACATTGATCTTAGAACCTTAAGTGTGCTTGCATTCCCATCAGGAGCTTGGATGCAACAAAGTGAATTTGAAACTGCGTCTAAAATGAATAATCTGTTTTTTGTACTGAATATACATTTTAGCATTAAACATCTTTACTACTTAGCATTATAGTCCTGCTAGTTTTAGAAATCAAAAGTAGTTTATAGATTCAACTTAGAACCTTTCAGCGAATCTATTTTTAATTTTCATTTTAATAATTTAAATATTTAAAGGTGTTACTTTCATTCTCTAAACTTCTTTTAATCGCACTGTGTGTGTGTCTACAAAAGAACTTTTGAGACAATGACCATGTTTGTTGTAAGAAATGTATTTTCAATTTAAAACATATGTTTTCCAAGCTTTGTACTGGGAATCAAACTTAGGACCTTGCACTTGCCAGGCCAGCACTGCACCTGAGCTAAATCCCCAGCCTCTGGTTTTGCTTTTGAATTCCATCAAATGAACTTTGTATAAATGTGCTCATGAAGTTGTTGTTACAACTGTAATAGACAGCAGATTTAAACGCTGCCACACTTATGACTCCGTGACAGCGTGTGCATGCGTACAAGCGTGTGTTGGTGGTGACCCCTATTTCAGTGTTTTGCTCCTGATCAACCCCTCATTCACTGTCTAGCACTGGTCACTCTCACAAGTGATAAAATTGACTTGTAAGAATTCAGTTGGAGTGCTCTAGTGGATGGAACTTATCAAGTAAGCAACTTTGCTTCTAGATTGATGAGGTTGACTTGGCATGAATTTCAAAGAAACTTAGGTGTGAAGTTCAGCTCTCCCTGTGGAGAGCCGGCACCCGGCCACCACCCAAAGATGGCGCCTGCTTCCTGCTGCGGCTGATAAACATGCGGCTGCTATCCTGCCAAATATGCCCTTATTAGGTAGACGGCGGGAATGGAGATGTCACCTGACGGGATGGACCAATGAGATTATGCCCAGTAGCTCTATAGAGTATATAAGACATTGCTGCCCCTT